>JAMZEH010000014.1:13900000-14077500 GCA_024699665.1 Ostrea denselamellosa
CATGGTCAATTACTTTGCATATACATGTATTTGATTACTTATAAGTTTGTGGTTCCTGCTACTAAGTCTTTGTCAATCCTTGACTTCTCTTTTTTGAGAACCACGTGGGGACCTGGGTTTGATTAGGTCCTCATTACTCCTTGCTTGTTGCAAGAGGCGACTAAATGGGGTGGTACTTTGGATGAAACTGCAAAAACTGAGGTCTCGTGTCACAGTAGGTGTGGCACTACAAAGATCCCTCCCTGCTTAAAGGCTGCAAGCGCCTAGCATAGGCCTAAATTTTGCAGCCTTTCGCCGGCAATTTAGTGAAAAATTCTCAAGCAGGATGTAAAACAATATACAATCAATCAATCTTTCTTTTGATACCAAAGAGAACTGGTCCTTCTCCTATGAAGATTCAGAGACCACACTTTGAATTTATTTTTAACATCTTTAATTTTCAACTTGGTATATTTTAATGATTTTAGCTTTGAAGAATCTCATTTTTGTGAGAATTCCTGCCTTGCAATATGGGTTAGTATTTTTCAATTACTACCAGCCATCAATCCATTCACAAATGATAAGATCAACACAACTCTCTGTATTTTAAAAGCATTTTAGGGATGGTTAAAAATGAAAACTGTGGAAATTTTTTTTTTTACACTATTGAAAATAGTTTGGTTACTGTCTTCAAACATGTTCAAATTTTTCATTAATTTGAGGGAGTACGTCTTTAGTTTCTTCATTTTTTTTAATTACAATTTCTGCTTTTTTCTGATTTGTAGTTCTTTTCACAGGTTTTTAATGTTTTTTTTATTTAGAAGTTGTTAGAGTGACATGCCCATGATAATCAGTGCATGTCATAGTGTGAACTCAGATTGCCATCTGCAGGAGATTTCTGATGTTGTAAATCCTGACAGTTAATTAGCCAATACTAGAGCAACAAAATTCATTCTGAGGAAAATAATCTTAAGTAGATGCAGATGATAACAACTTTTCACATGAATAAGTGGCAATCACTAGTAGGGTAAGACACTAAATCTGTTTACATTATCTCAGTGTCAAGATGCAAGATGGACAGTGATTGGTTATTTCACTACCACAGCCCTAACTAATGAGATGTGAAGAAATAGATGAGCTGACAAATTGCTCCTATTATCTGTTTTACTGTGCCATCTATCACACAGTGGCTTTCCCTTTATCTAGAAAGTATTTTATTCCTACAAATCAAGAGGAACAAATGAAATTTCTTGTCTGGTCAGTGCATTCTGCAAATTTTCAATATGAATTTCTGTTTATCATGGTCTGAATATATCTTCTTTTTATCCTGTTTTCAGAAAGTATTTCACCATATATATACTAGTACTGTATTTGTATGCTGGGGAATATAGTGTTACCTTTTTCAACCTCATGTCATTCCATCATAATTCAGTTTCTGTTCATTATAAACATTATAAATCTGCTGTGAATGTACATATTGAACTGAACTGTGGTGTATAGATACATCATGAGAGATACTATTTAGTTTCAGTCAGACAATTTTGGGCAGTGTTATGCCTCTTGGACTTGGAAAATTTTATACATTTCACAGTTTTCACTGGTATGGACATTTTGATTGAAATATGGGATATAAATACATCCTAAAAATATACAAGTCAAGTTTATTAGGTCACCTGAGCGACTCAGGTGACCTATTGTTGTTGTTCTTTAATCCATCACTGTATATCATCCGTTAACTATTTTATATATTTAACTTCTTGAAAACTACAATGCCAGTTGTTAACATTTGGTTTGAATCTTTTTTAGGAATGTAAATTGTGAAATTTATGATCTTAGCTCCCCAGAGCCTTATGGATGGGGCCAAAACTGTGTAAAAAAAAAAATAAAAAAGGATTTCAGAAGATTTCTATACTCAGACACATGTGGGAGAAAAACCAATACATAGTTATGATGTCCATAAAGCTCTTTACTTAACTTGTGAAATTCATGGCATCTTGGTCAGGGTTTAAGTCTCTAGGGAGGGACCAATATGGGCTCTCTACTGTTACACATGTGTGAGAAAAACTAAATGTATGGTTATGATGTCGATGAAGATCTCTACCGAAATTGTGTAAAACATAGTCACTGGTTTAGGGGTTTAGGCCCTAGGGAGGAGCCAATATAGCTTCTAGTAGAAATGTATTAAATCATAGAAAATCTTCATTACTCTCAGACATGTGAAAACATGGGGATCTGGGTTAGAGTAGGTTCTCAGTACCCCTTGCTTGTCGTAAGGGGTGACTAGATGGGGCAGTCCTTCAGGTATTACAGTAAAACCCAAGGTCCCATGTCAAAGTAGATGGGGCTTACTTGACTTTCAGAGATGTCCCCCTCTTAGGAAATTCTGGATCCGCCACTGCTCTGAATGCCATAGATTTAAAATTAAATGGAAAGTTACGGATTTTTTGTAATTGATAACTTTAACAGATACACATCTACTAATATTGTTAGAAAAACAAATGCAAAACATTTAATTAGAAAATATTTACACATTACTTGTTGTATTTTAAAATTTGAAGGGGGGGGGTGTACATACTCTAAGAGCCTTAAATTTGAAATTATGTGGAAAGTTGTGGATTTTGTGTTATAAATAGTTGTAGTTGAGGTACTTCAACGGATATAAACAGCAAAAAAATATTTGTAAACCATGTTATTATGAAAATTTGCCTTTCTATTTGTACCAAGATTAATGACCTTGTGACCTTCACTTTGGCATTTGACACACTTTAAAAACTTTAACATGAGGATGGCCATCATTAGAATTTATTGGGGGCATTTGTGTTTCACAAACACATCTTGCTGAATTATTTCGGGACCTAAGTTTATTCAACATTGCAACACAACAACACAATAAAAATACAGATAATACTGAGAAAATAATGAGATATGGACATATTGTCCCAACATATATATGAACATATTGTCCCAATATATAAACATGAACAGATTGTCCCAGCATATGCATGAACAAATTGTCCCAATATACACATGAACAGATTGTCCCATATACACATGAACAGATTGTCCCAATATACACATGGAGAGATTGTCCCAATATACACAAGGACAGATTGTCCCAACATACACACAAACAGATTGTCCCAACATATACATGAACAAATTGTCCCAACATACACATGGAGAGATTGTCCCAACATATACACATGATTGATTGATTGATTATTTATTGCTTTCTGCCACACTCAACAATTTTTCAGTTATCTGGTGGCGTCCAGTTTTTGTAGGTGGAGGAGAGAACCCAGATACAATGTACCTTAGAAGAGACCACCGACCTTCCACAAGTAAACTGGCAAACTTGCTCACATAACGTCACGGCCGAGATTCGAACACGTGCCGACAGAGGTGAGAGGCTTTGTGATTTTGAGCCTGATGCTCTAACCACTCGGCCACGGAGGCCCCCCATATACACATGAAGAGATTGTCCCAAAATGATACATGGAGAGATTGTCCCACATGATACATAGACAGATTGTCCCAACATGATACATGGACAGATTGTCCCAACATGATTCATGGACAGATTGTGCTGGCATGATACATGAACAGATTGTTTCAACATATACATGGACAGATTGTGCCAACAAAATGAAACATGTGCATCAAAATTAGATGCACTACATGTATATATATACAAATAATGCACGAAATATCCAACATACAATATTGACAGCATAAATAAAATATCAAAGACACAATTACGAAATATGATATTATCTTGATCCGATGAGTCTGGAAAAGACAGTACACACCAGAGACTATATTTTCATGAAAATCATGCATCCTAAATATTGGTCCACATTTAATAATCACCATCCATGAGATTTACTGGTCCAACCATGCCATCCAACGTCAATTCCAAGGAAGTTCCTCTGTTATGAGCAGACATCACCTTCCATGGCCATGATGCTGTGTAAGAAATAAAACACAAGCTGAAAGAAAAGAAACCACAATTACACCAGACACAGTTTATGGGATTGGGAGGGAGGCATATTATTTGGCTGTCTAAAGGTGGGATGCTTAGATGGAAAACGAAGTAAATAACGTGCATGCTCCAGAAGTAGGAGGGATTATTAATCCTATCGTTCATTACGAAAAAAAATAGGAAGGGGTGTACACTATTGCTAAAAACTAAGTCCACTATATGCCTGAAAATAACATGGTTTATCTATATTTTGATAAAGTGGCACTATGAAACAAATTTATAATCAATCTGAAATATATGATATTATTTTCATTTACATGTCAAAATTCAATATTCTATCATTTGAGAGTCATTAAAAAATTCTTCTTTATTGATTTACTTTGTCAAAACATTTACTCTGTATCATTATCTTTGATATTGATCACTGTATGAAAAAAAACTCTTTTTTTGTACATGTCAAAAGGTGATTGAAAGGCTACCTTTTGTTCACCTTTTTATATCTTTCATAGTCTTTTTGAATTTTTTGAAAAGGTTAAAAAGTGCGTCTTTTGTACACCTTTTGAATGCTTAAAAGATATACAAATGACCCACTTTTGGACACAAAATACAAACAAAATGTGATCTTTTCATCATCTTTCACTGCATTAAAGTGTGAACTTTTTACACCTATTCCATCTGTTATATACTGCCTTTTTACACCTTTTAGTATCTCAAAATATCAACTTTTGGAGTGACAAAATATCATTTATATATTCGCTTTTATTCAGCCTATTTTGTATCTTTTCAATTGTTATACCCTGTAAAATGATAAAACTTTCTGATTTTAGGTATAAACCACTTCAAAGGTGACTTAATGGCAATATCAACACAGCCAAAATAAACCGACTTTGGAAGAATACACAGTTGATCTTTGTCATTATCGCAGTCATAACATTCAGTAGTTCATCACATAAACTAATATAAACTACTAAATATTTTTTATTTGGAAAATACTTTCAAATTAACATTGGATAAAAGTATCATGACGTGAAAAATATATACAAATATAAGATAGTTTCTACACTTGATATCCATTAAATAAAGCAACACTCCAGTGGTTAATTGTTGGTCCAGATCCATCTCTGTCCTATTGCACATTTCCAGGGAATTTTCTGTGTCATCTCATTACATCTGTAAATAAATAGGAAATTATGTCACTTTCCCTTCAACATTACACATATATCAGTGCATCTCTTCACACCAGTATACTGATGTACCAAGTATGATATACATAGGAGTTGACAAAATTATGTTAATCTACCTGCAGTATCAATAAGCATCTTCTGATCGTCCTTTTCGGACAGCTCATGTGCTCGTATTCCAGTTTGTAGATGTAGATCCATTATTCTGGAAATAATAACTTACATTGTACACACAATTTGACCCAAATTTGCACATTTGTGGCTAAAAATAAATGTGTGGCAACACCGCATGCACATGTTTGAATGCTGGGCTCATTGTATTGGTATACTGCTAATTGGTAAAGGAATAATGATTATATATATGCTATACTATGTGATCATTTGTCTATTATACATGGTCTTGTAGCTATTACATATGCAGGTTACCTGAAGTCCCTTTGTTTATTCCGACTCTCATCATGATGCATCCTGGAAATTTAGCCTAGTGATAACTATCCATTTAAACATTTCATCATAATTTGTATGCTCTATGATGACACTGAAACGTGACTACTGCCCAAGTTTCTTCAGACCTAAATGCCTGTGTTCAAAATTATAAATCGGACGGTAAAACTGGGAATCCTGAAGATGCTAATGGCAGGAAGCATGTGTGGTGTATTACATCACTGACAGGAAGTGTGTAATCCCCACAATTAAGCGCCAATGGTTGTTGAATGGTTGTTTCTTTTACATCCCAAAGAGATTTTTTTCTCATGTTGAGACATCACCAACTGTAGGACGTAGCAGTGAGCTGGGTTCTTTAATGTGCCAATGCCTGCCACTACACGGGACCTCCGTTTTTAAGGTCATATACGAAGACCCATGACTCTCACTTCTAAATGCCAAGTGTTTGGCAAGGGAGTAGTCACTACCTATGTTTATATCTTTGAATTGACATGGCCATGGCATACATGTGTACTATGTACACATCATAGTGTAGGTAAAGAATGTAATCATTACCAGATTTTCAAAGCAGTAACTGTATGTTGACACAATGACAGTGTTCTCTCTCAATAGAAAAGGTAGCTGTGAATTTTCATAAATGTCATATAAGTTTTGAAGTGCAAGGAGGAATCCTCAAACCTGTTTGTCACAAGGAGGTGTTTTTTCAAATGAAATAATCCTCTAACCTGGCAAATGCGGAGAGATGAGTCCCACTCCCAACCCTGTTTTAAATCTATAATATTATTCGATGGGGAAATCTCTAACTTGAATGTCAAAGAAATGTGCTTTCTTCTGCAAAACAATCTTGAAAGCTGGCAGACATTGAGATGTGACCTCTCCCATCGTACTATAGTGTATAAAAGGAGGAATCCTCACACCTGTTTGTAATGGAGAGGTGATTTCTTGAAATAATCCTCGTGCTTGTGGAGAGGTGACCCCTTTCCCCCACTTCTGCTTTAATTTTCTTATTCCCCTCAAGGCAGAGCTTTATCATTGTATATGTAAGATGAAAATCTGATCAGATGCATTAATATAAGTAATTGATATTTAATTAAAATATTTTTGCTATGGTAACCTAGGTCTTTCTCAATAATTTACAATTGAATTTGATAATTTATTATAATGCATGTTTTAAAGTCTATAATGCAATTTTAAAAATGTACGTATTTTATCATTGTACGTTTTGCTTGGATTCAAAGATCTGAAACACTGATGCCAACTACATGATAGGAGATACATGTCTTCAAAAGGGAGATGATGAGAGTGATAAAGGGATCATTTTTATTAATGTAATAACCATATAATATAGGACTATACTTTAGTCAGATTGTAACCTTTTCTTAAGTAGAAAGGTAGTGGCTGAGAACAAACAACATAAACACAAAAGACACCAAAAGATAAAGACGAGAAATAGAAATGACCTTTTCATTGTATAAGTTTATGATCTTTTATTCCCCTTTGGTGAAAAATCGCCTTTTGGGGAATAAAAGATTATGAAAATATGGAAGTCCATCTTCTGTCAACATTTCATTTTATAGAAAATGTTATAAAAGGTGATTTTTCGTGCAGTGGATTTCACACACAAACACACCCCTCCCCCGTATGGACAGAAATGTTGTCATGTAAAGATAAACTGATTTGGCAGACCATATTCTGTTCATATCTGAGTGGTGAAAATGAATAAATTCCAACACAGAAGTTATTTAACTTTCTATTCCATAAAAATCCACATGTTCTGCACATCAATGAGGTGCCATATTTGTTGTTTTTGGTGTGTTTAAAATTTGAAGTGAATTGAAATCTGGAATTTGTAATTGGTGCATCAAATTTAATGCACTATTCTGAATATATCTTAGTATTATTATTCCTTATGTTTGATACGGTTACAAAGCTGGCAACAACATTGTATTTGTTTGTAAGACTCATTATTACAACTGCATTCTAGATGAACTTGGCATTAATTCCACATTTATTAATCGCACATATACTCCAACTGCCCTTTCAAAAGATGAAATTCTTCAAAATCATGTTTCAGTTTTAAATACATTTAATATCCCAGTCAATGAAGCGGATGAACATGAATTACCGTACCTATACTGGATTCCCAAACTCCACAAAAACTCTTACAAAGATACATTGCTGGATCCAGTAAATGTTCTACCAAGCCCGTATCTTTGCTCCATACGAAAATATTAACTGCTGTGAAGGAGAAACTTCAAACGTACTGTACCACTACATATGCCAGAAGTGATGTCAAATGTGGATTCTTAAAAATTCTAAAGAACTTTATTGAATTTGAAATCACAAAACTTTTCTCGAATTCACAACATTAAAACGTATGATTTTTATAACTCTTTACACAACCATACCCCATGATAAATTAAAGACTAGACTTTTTGAGATCATAGACAGTTGTTTCATGAACAAAAATGGTAAAAGGAAATATTCATATTTAGTGATTGGTCATCCCAAAAATTATTTTGTTAAAAACCACTCTGACTCCACACACAAGTACTGTGAAGTTGATATTAAAAAGATGCTAGAGTTCCTCATTGACAATATTTTCAAAGTCTTTGGTGAACAGGTCTTCCAACAATCTGTTGGAATTCCCATGGGCACGAATTGTGCTCCTTTGTTAGCTGACCTATTTTTGTATTCTTACAAAGCAGAATTCATTCAAAAGCTTTTACACAAGAAGAAAAAAATCTCTTGCTGTGGTCTTCAATTTGACATTTAGATATATCGACGACGTTTTGTCTATTAACAATGATCATTTTCATTCATATGTCGATTCGATATATCCCAGTGAGCTTGAAATAAAAGACACCACAAAGTCTTCCACTTCTGCATTGTACTTAGATATTTTACTGAAAATAGATTGGCAGCAAACTAACAACTCAACTTTATGACAAACGGGATGATTTCAATTTCTCCATTGTCAACTTCCCTTTATTTGTGAGGCAATATTCCATCATCACTTGCATATGGTGTTTATATCTCCCAACTGATTCGATACACAAGAGCTTGTTCTGCTTATGATCAGTTTTTAAATCGAGGTGGGCTACTGACAAAGAAGTTGATGTTATACAGGGTTTTGTACAGTCTCGTCAAAAGTCAGTATTTCGCAAATTTTATGGTCATTATAACGATCTGTTTGTCAGTACAACTTACCATTAAGTCAAATGCTGTCTGATGTGTTTCATACTAATTGTTAGGCCATTCTTGGCACACTGATTCTGACTACGGATTGCTCCATTTACCTGATCGGCATATAGGGCTCATGGTGTGTGTGACCGGTCGACAGGGGATGCTTACTCCTCCTAGGCACCTGATCCCATCTCTGGTATGATCAGGGGTCCGTGTTTGCCCATCTCTCTGATTTGTATATTCTACAGGAATTACAAGATTGAATACTGTTAGTTATCTTAGCATTTTCATGGTTTAAACATATACATGGCCATGTGCTAAATTAGGATTGCACAATTTAAAAAATTATTATGAACTTTCTTACAGGTGCTGAAAATGTTTTCAGATTTATTCTGTAGGAATGCTTTTTGAATAACATCAACAAAAGTGCTGAGTCATACTTGGGCATGTGAATGCACATTCTATGATTTTCTTGTCAATACTTCATAATACCAGTGATACAATTAATCAAATAAATATATGAATATCCTTCTGTAGTGTAGATTCAAATTTGTAAAAATCATGACCCTTTGAGGCAAGAGTTGGACTTTGATAGGGATTTAGAATTTTACATAAGAATGGGGGGAAATTTGAAATTTTCCTTGGAAAATCAATTTGATATCTGAGCATTTTCTTGTAGTTAACTAGATTTAAGTTCACACCATATTCCCTGTATTTCAGGCCACAATAAAGGTTTTAAAATTATTTTATTTTATTTGACATAGGAATGTGTTTAGAAACGTTTTTAGCTCACCTGAGTTTAAAGCTCAAGTGAGCTATTCTGATCACCTTTTGTCTGTTGTCTGTCTGTCTGTCCATCTGTAAACTTTTCACATTTTTATTTTCTCCAAATTTCAATCAAACTTGGTACACAATTATCATCCTAGGTGAAGGAGATTTAAGTTTATTGAAATGAAGAAACATGCCCCCTTTTAATGGGGGAGATAATTGCAAAAATGCAAAATTAGGGTGGGGTCACTTAAAAATCTTCTCAGAACCACTGGGCCAGAAAAGTTTAATTTACATAAAAACTTTCTGACATAATGCAGATCCAAATTTATTAAAATCATAGCCCCCAGGGGTGGGTAGGGCCACAGTGTGAATATATTGGGAAAATCTTCTCAAGAATCACAGGGCCAGAAAAGTTCAAATTTACTTGAAAGCTTCCCAACATTGTTCAGATTCAAGTTTGTCAAAGTAATGATCCCTGGGGGTAGGATAGGGCCACAATAGGGGATCAAAGTTTTACTTGCGAATATATAGGGAAAATCTAATTTTCATAAAAGCTTCCTGGCATAGAGTAGGTCAAGGTTTGTGCAAATCATGGCCCCAAAGGGTAGGATGGGCCCACAACAGGGGATGAAAGTGTTATATACAGGTATATAGGGGACCTCTTCTAAAAATATCTCTTGAACTAATTAAGCTAAAGCTTTCAAATGTCATATATACTTTCTTTACTGAAAAACCTTTCATGTGATGCAATGGTGTGTGATCTTGTGACCTTGACCTGGAAGTTTAACCTACTTTTGATAAAAATCTGACTTATTCAATATTCCCTGAACTATTTTAAGATACATTTTTCATATCTTGTTTCAATTGCAAGACTTTTCATTTCATATGTTCATATTGTGACCTTTGACCTTGAATATAGAGTTTGACCTACTTTAAGAAAACATAACCTATTGAACATATCCAGAACTATATTAGATGGGACTTTCATATGTTGTATATAAATTCTTTATCATAGGACCTTGTACACAATGATGTTTGATCTTTTGACATTTCTATTTGGCTTACTTTTTAACCCCCACCTCCCCCCACCTTACCCACAACATATTCGATATCTCTTGAACTGTTTAAGGTAAGGCTTTCATATTTTGTATGTAAGACCTTATTTTGTGAAGTTTGACCTTGTAACCTTGGAAGTTGGACCTACCATTTTAAATATCTGAACTATTCAATATCCCCTGAACTGTATATGGTAGGTCTTTCATATTTTGTATATAGATTTCAAGACCATTTATTTTATACTAAGGCCTTTGACCATGTGACCGTGGAATTTGACCCACTTTGAAGAAATATAACCTGATAAATATCTTGGGGCCAATTCAAGGTAGAGTTTTAATATTTTGTATATTTATGACATGACTGTGTAATACCACTGTATTTGATCTTGTGACCTTTACCTAGTTTCTCAAAAACATGACTTTATTTTCCTGAACTGTTTAAGGTAAAGCTTTCATAGTTTGTGTATAGATTCTTTATGGCAAGACCATGTTATACATTGGTGTTTGACCTTATGAACTTGACCTTGAAATTTGACCTACTTTTAATAAAAATCTTATTTATTCAATATCTTCAGAACTATTTAAGATAAAGCTTTCATATATTGTATATAGTATATATATAGCAAGGTGTTTCATATAACACCATGATTTTTGGCCTTGTGACCTTCGTCTTATCCAGAACAGCAAGATTATGTCAATCATGTGTGAATTCATTTTCAGTAATGTTTTGATCCTTTGGGGCTCTAAGGTTGGGGCCAAAATTTTCATGGGTATAAAGATTGATGAAAAAATCTTTTTAAAAATCGTGACAGCTGAATAATGACAAGACCAATGGGACTCAGATGAGCATTGTGGCCCATGGACCTTATTGAAAAGGTTTTCTTTAGAGATGCAAAATCAAAATGCTTGTCCAGATTTCTAAGAATTGATCAGCTTTGTGGTATGAGAGTCATTTTATTATGGATACTTGTAACAAAGTGCAAAAGTTGTGAATTGACCTGAGAAGTTTTTTTCTATAGTTTATTGAAAATCAGATTATTCTGAAAATGTTTTCTCAAACTATTCTCTTTTGTTTGGAAAGTACCCAACTTTTGTGGCAGACAGGCACCAAAAATACTTACATTGTTGTAATTAAGTAACAAACTATCTATCTGACGTATATTGTTGGGGGAAAATTTGAGGGCTTTGGATTTTCAAATTGATTAGATATATATATGTGCCAAAAATACATCATCTGAAATTCCTAGACTGTATCAGAGAAAAGAGGGTTAATTAATTAGATGAATCTCACTAAGTGGTATCTTCATTTTGAAATGAGTGTTGTTATAGCAGTTCAATATTGTTATGTAATTACTCATCTAGAAGTCCTGTAGTCAAAAAGCTATCTTGAAACCTTTGATGGTGCACTTGAAATGTCAAAAGTGTTATCAGAGAAGTGTCTCTTATTTCTTTGAAAGTGTTCAGAGTTTTTCTTTTAAAGAGTAGTACTCAATTTTGAATTGCCAGACTGGGTTAAACACCACTTGCTCTGAGAAGTTAACAGGTTAATATTGTAATAAATTGTACGTTTCTGTCTTATAATAAGTATATGTAATTAGTCTAGTATAATTAAAAAGAATGATTATTTGAAACAAATAAGCAGATGTGTGATATTTTTCTGGAGTTTTGTTGGTTTTATATGCTATAATATGTAACACAATATGCAATTTTGGTATAATTTCCTTGTGGTATTCCTTCATTATAAAAACATACCAAAACAAACTTCAATTGCCAATAAACTTTTTTGAGGTCAAAGGTTAGGGTCATATTAGGTACCAGTTTCAAGCATGGACATGGATCATACATGTATAAAATTTGTATGACCAAGGTAAAACAAGAATATATTTGTAGCATTAAAATGACTAAAAATTAAAATTCATTTGTTGCAGTAAATAAAATTTACACAAATTGAACGATTATAAAAATTAAAGCACACAATATTCAAAAAATAAACATCAAAATATCATCAGTTTTGAATGACAAATTAATAATGATATAGCACATCATTATTGGTAATAGCTTATATACAAGAGATTTCTCTTTTTGTATGATTTATGAAATCTTGCTATATTTGTGCCATTTTTTAGAACAATTGCTTTTAACAATTTCACATAATCAAAATTGAAATGTCACACTGAACAAAAACTCTACACATTAAAATGAAAGTCAAAATGATATATAGATATATAAATACATGCACTGCAATATGAAATATTTTCAATGGTTTTAGTCACCTGAACAGTGGTGTCAGTGTTACAAGATTTATCTGCCCCTATCCATTTGTTGTCACCCTCTTTATCAGTTATTTACTTTGTCTTCATATCAACAGACTGAGCTCTTCTAGTCATTGACTTTCATTTGTCGGTGCATTTATGGTACTGAAACTTTGAGCTGCAGTCCGAATTTCAATGTGGATTCTATGAGCTATATTTGGTTCTATCAAGCTGACTCAAATTGTGGCACTAGCAGGATCAGCTTCATGATTCATGGGTCTCTTCATGCCCAATCTGTCAACTGTATTACATGCACATGCAAAAGACACAAAGATCAAGGTTATTAACCTAGTATTTTATTCATGTTTGAGTTTTTACTTCACAATATATACCTACAATGTATTTGCTGCATATTGAAAGTTTGTATTGGGACACACTATTATTTTCCAAAGTAGGCTTGAGTTAACAGCATGGCAAACTGTTGACATTTGCCACTCTGATACTATCTACGTTATCCCCAGGATATATCGGGCTGCTTGTTTTTTAGGTTATTGATTTGCACTTTAAGAATGCCAGATCACACTTGTCATGATTACAAAATACAGAAACATTTAGCTGATGCTTTGTGCATATTCACTGCCAACATTTATCCATAGACATGGTATTATTTAATCTACTTGCCCTTTAGTCAGCCAAGTTCGATCTAAGCACATCTTCGGTATGAAAATTAGTATGTAATTAAACTGACATGAGCTGAAAGCTCAAGTGAGCTTTTCTGATATGTTTAAATGCCCATCATCTGTTTATTCTCATGTTCACTCACTATGTAATAAAACCAGTAGGTCAATTTCAATCAAACTTTTCACAAAGTGTCCTTGGGTAATTGGTAAGATTGCTCTAAGGCAGGGGCATGCTCCTTTCCAGGGAGAGATCATTAGGATATATATGAAATGTGAAAATTGAGTGTTGCATGTGAAGAAGGAACAAATTTAATAGCTTCTATATGTAATGGAGATTCAAGTTTTTTCGAACTTTAAACTCTAAGGTCAGGGTGGGGCCACAATAGGAGTTTAATATTAATATGAAACATTTTTCAAATGAACAGAAATGTAATTCATGTGTAGATTAACTTACAACAAAGTTATGGCCCTTGAACATTGAAATTTTATTGGGAAATTAGGGTTTTCTTGACATTGTCATGCTATGCCTGCTAATGTTAACCTGATTTTCAATGTGCATTTGTAGTTGCATTCTCAAAGGTGCAGAAGAAGTTTCAAGTTTTGTTCCATATGGCCCACTTTCAGTGGATACTGTCTGTGTACTGCAATATTTTAGTGTATTTAAAATTTGGCACAATTGGAGGTGATGCACCATTTGGCTTGATCATGATTTAGTGCTTATTCTATGTATGATAAATGGACAAGTTCTAATGCAACTCTTCCAAAGCCACTAAAATTGGAATCATACTAAAATGAGTATACATACAGTATATCTAGTTTCCTGGACTTTGAAATTTCTTGTTGTTAAAATATATTCAGCTGAATTTTAGCTCAAATGAGCCTTTCTGATCACCTTTTGTCTGTCCTCTTCCTGCATGTCTCTCTGTAAACTTTTCACATCCACTGGACCAATTCAATCAAACTTGGCATAAATCATCCTTAGGTGAAAGTGAAGTTTGTTCAAATGAAGGACCTTGCCCTTCAAAGGGGAGATAATCAAGAAAAGACAAAAATAGAATAGGATCATTTAAAAATCTTCTCAAGAACCACTGGGCCAGAAAAGTTGAAATTTAAATGAAAAAGTAGATTCAAATTTGTTCAAGTCATGGTTTTCAGTGGTAGGATGTGGCCACAATAGGGGATCAAAGTTTTACATGCAGATATATAAGAAAAGTCTTTAAAAATTTTCTCTCAAGAACCACTAGACTAATCTTGGCTGAGATTCAGCTCGATTGGATATTTGGACTAAAGCCTTCATGAAATCTTGAAGCAGTACTTCATAAATTTACTTTCAGCTTTAGCCAGTTCTAGCATGGCCAAGGAGATTGGGGTTAGAATAGGTCCTCATAACCCTTTGCTTGCTGTAAGAAGT
Organism: Ostrea denselamellosa; assembly: GCA_024699665.1. Taxonomy (NCBI): domain Eukaryota; kingdom Metazoa; phylum Mollusca; class Bivalvia; order Ostreida; family Ostreidae; genus Ostrea; species Ostrea denselamellosa. Next base: position 13,914,942 of record JAMZEH010000014.1, read on the forward strand.
GACTAAATAGGATGGTGTTTGGATGAGACCATAAAAACTGAGGCCCCTTGTCACAGCAAGTGTGGCATGATAAAGATCCCTCCCTGCTCAAAGATGTAGGCAATGAGCATAGGCCTAAATTTTCCTTCACTGACAATGGTGACATCTCCATATGAGTGAAAGATTCTTGACCAGGATATTAAACAATATTCAACTAACCAACCAGTGAGTGGTCCAGAAAAGTTGAAATTTACATGAAAGCTTCTTGACCTAGGTATGTTCATATAATGGTCTATGTGGATAGAGTGAGCAGGCCAATATTGGGGATCAAAGCAGAGCCACACCAAATCATATCCAAATGAAAATGTTCCCAAGATGTGTGGATTTTTAAGTTGTTTTTTTTTAATGCAACTAATCTATAGTCAGGGGCATATTGTGTTGTCTTTTTCTGTCTATCTGAAACTTAACTTGCTCATAACGTTTGAATGGTGAGTGATAGGGCTCTAATATTGCATTTGCATATTCCTTGTGACAAGACCTTTTCTTTGGTTCCAAAGTTTTTAACTTTGTAACCTTGGATTTGATCTACTTTAAAGAAAATTTAACCTATTCAATATCTCCAGAACTATATAAGATAGGGCTATCATAATTTTCATATAGATTCCATATAGTAAGACCTTGCATTTCATTCATGATGCATGTCCTTGTAATCTTGACCAGGCAGTTTGACCTAAACTTCAAAACTTTAACCTTGCTTATAATTTTGGAATAGTGATTGATAGGGCTCTAAATATATCATATATACATTCCTTGTGACAAAACCTTTTTTTATATTAAAGTTCTAACATTGTGACCTTGACCTTGGGGTTTGACTTACTGTCAAAGAAAATGTAACTTAATATCCCCTGAACTATTTTAGGTAGGGCTTTCATATTTTGAATATAGTTTTTTTTTTATTGTAAGACCTTTCATGTGATACCATGGTGTTTGATCTTGTAACCTTCACCTCAGAGATTGACTACTATTTTAAAAAACTTGACCTATTCTTTATCTCTTGAATTATTTAAGGTAGATCTTTCATATTTTGCATTAGATTTCTTATGGCAAGACTTTTTCATATTATACCATTTGACCTAGTGACCTTAACATTCACAATTTTAGCATGAACTCTGTGCCAAATAGAGGTTTAGGAATATAACAAAAACATATTTAACTGTGTAGCAAGTTGTACCGGTAAGTGGGCACCTGATATAGAGTTGTGGTTGTCAATTTGATAATTAGCATATTAAGTCAGAATCAACATATGTAAAATGTAATTCTCTATTTTAAAAAAATGATTGCTAGGAAAAGCATTTTGACTGACAAATGAATAGAAAACATGTTACTTGTAAGCTCTGCTCAGTGGTCATTGCAACCTCTGGTAGAACAACAAATTTATTTGTTCATTTATTTCAAACTGTCACGACAAACTAAACCTAACAATGATATTTTTATTGTCCAAAAGCTGCAATATTGGCAGCAGAGATAGATTAATACTGGTAAGTTTTAAATTATGTAAAAAAAATCTTGTATGGCCAGTAGGCTACTTTAATTTTAATACTATAATTAAAATTCTTGTTGATTGAGAAACTCACCCCGTAGGGATCCGGGTTGTTAGAATAGATCCTCAGTACCCCTTGCTTGTCGTAAGAGGCGACTAAATGGGGCGGTCCTTCGGATGAGACCGCAAAAACCAAGGTCCCATGTTACATCAGGTGTGGCACGTAAAAGATCCCTCCCTGCTCAAAGGCCATAAGCGCCGAGCATAGGCCTAAATTTGCAGCCCTTCACCGGCACTGGTGACGTCTCCATATGAGTGAAAGATTCTCGAGTGGACATTAAACAATATTTAATCAATCCAATGAAATAGAAAGAAACATTACAGAATTTAAATTTTAATATCATTCAGTTTCAAAATTGTGATATTGGATATAAAAAACAAATCCATGGAATAAAATTAAGGAAAAAATTTAAAACACCCATTGTCACTTTTTTTTTTTTTTTATCTTTTCAGTGGAAGATTTTGAAGAGTGAATTAAATTTACTGTATCTTAAGTATAAATATTGTGTCTTGTCAGGATAAAGTACAAATCCTGCTAAAAGGAAGTGCACATACAGTTTAACTTGCCTTGAGTCAAAACAAGATTTTTTTTAAAAATATTCACAGAAACTCTTTGGATCTGCAGGAGTAAAAATTTAAATTGGCCAGAAGATTACAGGAAAAATAAGTGTTGCTGATGACTTCACATGGTGCTGCATAAATTGAAGTTGAAATGATTCATTGGCTGCATGGTATCACTAAGCAATGACTGGTACTATAAACATAAGACTCTTTATAAATGGCAACCACCTGCCTTTTGTAGAAGGTTGCATATTTTTTGAAAAAAAATTAGAGAAATAAATTAAGCATGATGCATCATGTTAATGACTGCACCAAGAGAAAAGGTGGATTTATATGATACCTGTAATTTTTAAACTTGCTTTCCAATTCTTCAGCAGCATGATGAAAGACAAGGGAGTGAGTTATAAGCTAAAACATGCATTTATATAAATCTCAATTGTCAGCAGGTGGCTGTATTTGAATGCAAATGACTGCATGTGAGGAGATAAATTATTGGATAATTACAGGCAGTAGAAGCCAAGAAATGTCATGTCCTGAAATACTAGGCTTCTGCTGTTGCTGAGTGATTGGTGCTGTACACAGGTTTAGAGAGATAGAGGATTCTTTAAAGTTAACTGTAAACTTTGGTATGATAACAGCTGATATTTTGGGTTTTAGTAATCAAATTTAGTTTTCTATGAAGTTTCTTTCAGCACCTTCACTTGTGACTGCACAGTGAATTTTAGGTTCCACATTATCATCAAGCACACTTTCATGTTTGATATTTGATAATGAGTGACAGATATAAAGATGAAAAAGATATCAATCTTGTAAACAATGAATTTTAGCGATCACTCACTTTTTAAAAACACCATCCATCATTAAATACTTGTATCCAAAAAAAAGGGGGGGGGGGGGGGGGGAGTAAGAATTACTTATAATGATAACTTTAAAACAAATTTAAATCTAAGTTCACTAATTAAAATATGAAATATCTTCCTAACATTTCAATATTTTGACTTAATTAATATTATATAGCATTTTTATGCAGTTCTAGAGTCAGTAATGAAAGTATGAGTCATGATGATCTCTCCATTTTCAACTGTTTTAATTGAGGTGCAAAATGTACATTTTTTGGAAAAGTATGTGATTATCATGCAGGAAACCGGTTCTTTACAACAATGAAGGATTAGTTTACTAGATTTAAAAAAAAAAAATTTTTGTTTTATTTTTGTACAGAGGATGTCCTTGTGTCATTGACTGGAAGACGTCTTCAAAGCCAAAACCAACATTACGAGATACCTATGACTATCCACTACAAATGGTGGCATATCTTGGTGCTCTCAACCAGTCAGACTATCTTATTGAAAAAGGGGTAAGAAAGGATATTGTGTGCTGAGTTTTGCTTATTTCACTGTTTTATCTACTCTGTCATCCACCAAATAGATAAAAACTTGGAGGATTTTTATTTATACATTAAAGAAATTTCAAATGCATAGAAACCATCCATTTTATATTGAATTCTTCTTTTCAAAACTATTTTCTATACCTATTCAAACTGAGAATCATTTTCACAATACAGACCTATTAATTAATCCAATGAGAGAGGGCACCTGCCAGGGAAGAAGGTTGTGGGGTGGATTTTAAACCATTTTGATTTGATGAAGTCTATAAATTACGTATGAAACATGTGAATTACAACTTCTGGAGTTTAGTCTTTTTACACAGGTTGTCTTAAATTCAAGAATGCTGTAAACACATTAATTCATTTGTGCTGTTTATCCCTGAGCTATGTCTTGTGAATTTATGTGCATTTTAACAGCATTATGATATTTATAAAGGAATTGAAATAAGGGAAAGGGACCAATTGCATATAAAGGCCATCTAATTCCCTCTTCTGAATTTGAAAGTAACTAGCAGAAATGTACATGTATGTATTTGTAAATTGGTCCTATTGAAATTTAACTTATTTAGTGCACTGAACGAGACCATTAGTGAAAGTTATGCCTGACAAGGATACATATTGATTATCTGTAGCTCTCGTAAAATAAGGGGAAGACCAGTGTGTCCCAATATTTTCCCAGAGAGCTACAGATCTACAGTAAACATATTAATTTACTCTTTCAACAGATGAATAAATTCTACTTTTTATCCCCTTGAACAAGTGTTCTGGGACTAGTAGCATTACTATATTTGTGAATGAGTTACCTTGTGAGCAAGATTTAAAGAAAATTCTAGCACTGAGGAGTCACCATTGACTTTTCATATGTGTTATTCATGATAAGTTGTCAAACCCAATTGATTTTCAATGTCAAAACCACTGGGGGAAATTCTTAGAATCCTTGTGGGTAGGACTGATGAAATTGTAAAACTGGAGGGGATGGGCTCATCAAAATTTACCAACTTGTTCTGGGCCTCCATATGGTGTGATATTGAACCCTATTGATTGTCAAGTTCACTGGAGGAAATTTCATGACATCTTTGTAGGCAAGATGCAGGTGAAAGTTTAGAACTGTTGATTAGCAAACTTTACATACTTTTATGAGAGAAAAAAATATCTTCAAAGGCATAAAAATGCAAATCAAAAGCATTGTAAGGCAAAAGAAAGGCAAAATAACATTAAAAAAAAGATGTAATAATGCATATGAAAGAAGGCTTTCCATCACAATTTAAAGGCATTATAATGTGAATCAAAATGTTTTAATGTTAAAAAGGGCATTGTAATGCAAATCAAAAGCATTATAACATAAATGAAAGGCATAGTGATGCATTACAAGCAAAGATGTAATAACCCGAATGAAAGGGCTCAATACCATGAAACAGAAGTGTAATAGCAAAGATTTAAAAGGCATGATAATGCACATTAAAGGCATAATATTGCAACTTAAAGGCATTATAACATGACAGAAAGGCAAGATGACATGAATTAAAACATTATAATGCAAAGAAAGATGCAATAATGTAACTCAAAAAGAGGCATAATAAGTGAAGGCATGAAAATGTGAATAAAAGGCATAATAACAGGAATGAAAGGCATGATTTAAGAAATAGATATAATTTTTTTAATTTAATTGAGATATGACATGAAATTGGTCATGGGATCAAATCCTATAATGCCCGAAGGGTGTTGCAGTAGATTTGATCACATACCAACTTCACATGTCATATACTGTGGGGATCTGAGTTAAAGTAAGTCCTCAGTACCCCTTGGTTGTTGCAAGAGGTGAATAAATAGAGTTGTCCTTCGGATGAGACTGCAAAAACCGAGGCCCTGTGTCACAACAGGTGTGTCATGAAGTAACAAGTAACTCAATTGAATGCAAGAAGAGTGGAATAAACTACATCTTTGAAGTGATTTGATTGATCAGTGATGAAGAAACCATGGTGTTGACTTACTTGAAGTCAAAAAGCAATTGATGAACACAGATTTTGACAGAAATTTACAGGATCTGAGAAAATGGATGAAGTTAATTTAAGCTTTTGGTCAGGTTTTTGCAAGTTTTGGAAGGGAGCAACATCATGTACATAGTTAGGACTCTCAGTTGTAGTCGTAGCATTACACTGACAGATTTAGATGAAGTGCAGGTAGGTTGCTAGTTTTTACCTCCCGGGTGTGTAAGAAATGATAAAGACGAATTGAGATTTTTTACAAGTCATTACTGGCATATATAGATGAAAACTCCAGATTTAGCTTCCATGGCTGAGTATTTTGACAAATACTTGACTTTCACATATGGGACCTCTTTTTGGAAATCCTGGATCTGCTACTGTGAATTTGCCATATTTCAGAAGTTGCACTTTCAGTTGCAGACAGTAGATCTATTTGAAATAAAACAACTGAATGGTATGTTTAATGTTTCTTTTTTATTTATTGATGAAATTCTTGTCTGTTTACAAATTAAACTCGATATAGATATTCTAATCTTTGGTTGTTTTTTTTTTACTTTGTTTCTGTTATGATGTCATTGTGTTAGCAACAAGCCATGTGAAAATAAAGTGACCCGAATACTTGTATTCATATGATCACATGACTAATTTCATGCTGTTGAAAACTGAATGTCAATTTTGTTAGTGTTGTCATATAAGGAGACACACTGTCAAATATAAATATAATGGAAATGAAAAGCATAACACAAAGCAAACCAGAATGAAAGGTGTAATAACATGAAATAAAAGCATAATAACAGAACAAAGGTGTAATAACACAAAACAAGGCACAATAGTGTATATCAAAGGGACAATAACACAAAGGTTTTGAAAACATAATAGAAGGGTGTAATAATGCAAATCAGAGGCATGATATTTGCCATGGATTTTTCAAGGTCTGGAATTAAAGGACAAGGTCATTTGGAGATACCATTGTATTTAATATTTTTGTACCTCTTTTGTGTTATTTCTGTGGTAGATGATTGTGGCTGTACATCGTTGCAGGGGATGCTTCATTTTGTTGCTCTTGTTGCTCTTTGCATTATGAAATAAGATCACATTCAAAGGACTTCAAATCTTCAGTATCATATGTACTCTGCCTTAAACATAAAACTGCACCCTGCCAGATGCACATTTGCTACTGGTTATTTTCATAATTCTTTGATACTGTGGCCAAAATTACATGCATGCTTTTGTTCCAAGGTAGATAAATTCCTTTCCAGATGCTTAACTATCATCAAAAGTTCAAATATCTTCTCACACTTAGATAATTCTCAAAGACCCATGATGTAATGAAAAACATTAGGTTCTATATTAACCACATTGTTTTCCCTTGCCTGAAATGTTGCTCTTGTTTGATAACCCCTTCTCTGATTAGATGAATATTTTATGTGCCAAGGAACTAAAAAGAATTAGTGATATCATGTGTCTGTATTTTTAAGAATTGTTTTTGTAGAAAAAATAGTGTTTCCTTTTTCAAAAGAATCATCAAACTTTCATGATGATTTAATTATAGAAATAGAAGAATTTTATTAGAAAGGGAGTGCCAACAGTGTTCTGAGGCTGATCCCTCATTCCTTGTATCTGCAACTTTATTATTACTACAAAGCACTAGTCAAACACTTATAGTAATCACTTTGTCCAAACATTCACAAAATTTTATTCTCATGAAAATATTCAGCATTCATAGTGATACTGAGCAGTTGCAGAATCAAGGTCAAGGTCATGACAGGGTATCTGTATGATTATGTTCTAGTTAATTAAAGTAAAGGAGAAATGTTGATGCTTTTATTTTTTTGGATAAATCCAGTATCTTAAGATTTAATTGATACCAGTTAAAATGTATTTGAAATTTCTGCCCAATGATACCTACAAAAATAAGATTGGAGGAATGTTTTACTGAATTTTTTAGGTCATCGTGCATTAACAATTGAACATTTTTATTTTCTTGATAACTTCCATTCCAATTCTTTTCAAATTTAGTATCAAGTTTCTTTGGGACAAGGGGAACATTAATTATAAATTTCAGGACTCTTAGTTCATCCCTGGGGCCTTCGAGTTTGGGAAAAACTGCCAAAATTGACCAATTTTCAAAAATCTATTCTACAACTGCACATCTATAAGAAAAACTAAATGCATGATCATGTAGAGCAGGAAGGCCTCTACCAAAACTGTAAATATCATGATCCTCAGGGTAGACGTTCTGACTCCAAGGTGGGGCCAAACTTGGTATATATAGTGTAAATATCAGTATATGTAAAACATTTAAATATTATCTTCTTTAAAACTGTTTATATTGAATTCAATCTAATTAGGATCATACCCTTTTGATCTGCTCCGTAGACTCTTCTGGAAAAAGGATCTGACAAAGCTGCATTGATGAGATTGTCTATATGACCCCAAGCTTATGAATATACATTAGGAAAATTGACCAATCAGTATGCATCTTTCAAATCCATGTTTGGATGCCTAAGTAAAATGTGATGCTGAATAACCTGTCATCATTTACAGTGACATTTTGATTGGCTAAACTTGGGGGTCATATAGACAATCTCATCAACGAGGCTTTGTCAGATCCTTTTTCCAGTGTAGTCTACAGAGCAGATAAAAAAAAAATTATTTTTTTTAATTAGATTCTAATAAACTGAAATGAAATGAATATTTAAAATGAGCAAGTAGTTCTTTACCAACATTGTAAATTTCATGATCCCAGGGGTAGGGATTTTGGTATTGGGGTAGGGTCAAAATGGTCAATGATTAAATATGTTAACAATTGAACATTTTTACCTTCTTGATAACTACCATTCCATTTTGATATGAAGTATCTTTAAGACAAAGGTTACACAAGTTGTAAATTTCAGGGTTTCTGTATCCCCAGGGACTTAATATATTAATGTTTGTAATGCTATTGATGTTAAGCTAAATAAATATTTAGAAGGAGTAGGTAATCTTATACCAAACTTGAAAATTTCATGATGCCAGGGGAAAGAGTTTTGGTTCTAGAATGGGACAAAAATTATAGTGATTGATTATCTTTATCATTTGAAAGACTTACGAGGATTGCTGATACGGTATGGAAACTAGACTGTAAGTGCATATTTAGGAAAAGCAGAAAAGGATGTACCAAAATTGTGAATTTTGCAACCCAAAGTTTTGACTCGAAGAAGGGTCCAAATTAGTCATATCATGTTATCATAACCACTCCAACAAAGTTATGGTGGAGGTTGTACTGGGGTTAGGTTGTCCATCTATAGATACTGTGGTTTCCAGGCTCTAAAGTGTTATCCTTTTCACCTAGAGTCAACATACCTTGTATACAGATATACTCCCCATGGGACAAAGGTGATCCCTATTGATTTTGGGGTCAGGATGTCAAAGGTCAAGTGTTCTGGACATTGAAATAGCAAAATAGTTTCTGGGCTCTACATGTTATCCTATTCACCTAGAGTCACATATCACACCTATGACCCCTACTGGTTTTTGGGTCAACGGGTCAATGGTTTGGCAGATTGGGATAAATGGGGGTATTAGTGAACAGTGCTCACAGTACCTCTTGTTACGAATATTATGTCTTTCATCAGTACAGGCACTTTTTGGAGGCATCAAGTTTTAAGAACACAAATTGTTTTATACTCTTGCTGAATATTGAAATATGGCTTAAATACACAGGACAGGAATTGTCATAAGATTTCATAGCCCTTGGAGCTTGTGATACTCTTAACTAATACTTGCATGACTGATATGGCCTTTGGGCCTCTTGTTAAAAGAATGTTTTCTGCAAAAGTTGAATTCACAGGAATTGATGCATGGTATTTGCAAAACCTACAAGTGTATTATTTCAAATTGAAGGAGTAAGAAAGAAACATACTACAAAGTTGGAGGTCAAGGTATATAAAATGAATTTTTATCTTCACCGAATTTTTCTTTGAGCAGGAAATTGTACTTAGCCTTCGCAACTGATTGCAGTAATTAAGATTAAGGGTTTAAATGTTGCCATATCAGCATCTTGGGGAGAATTCCCCATCAGTCAGGAACATTCCAAGCATTGATGGAATAGTACAACTATCGTATACTTTTCATAGTGATTTCCAATAGGTCACCTTGACAATTCAGGTAATCAGGATTAACGATGCAGAGTTCTCATTAAAGATGCCATTCACTGAAGTGATAGGGTCAAACTTATTTGATATTTCATGGTTTATGTCTGTTAAACATCCAGACTGTGACAGTAATGGCTTACTTCAAACAAATAATTAAAAATTTTATTAATATACGCGTATACTGGGATGTTAATTTACATTATTGATCAGAAATAAATGTGTCGATCAATCACTATAATGATAACTTAGCATCAGTATCCATTATCCTATCCTTATTGTTAGATACCATATTTATCCCAAGATTTGGAAAAATGGGATATATGTTCTTTCTACATCTGCTGATGTGATCTCTGTATCTGTCAATTGCTGGTTATCATGTGTTGACAATTTCAACTTCTCAGAAATTACACCTCGTGAGGATCCGGGTTGTTAGAATAGATTGTCATAAGAGGCGACTAAATGGGGCAGTCCTTCGGATGAGACCGCAAAAACTGAGGCCCCATGTCACAGCAGGTGTGGCATGTTAAAGATCCCTCCCTGCTCAAAGGCCATAAGTGCTGAGCATAGGTCTAAATTTTGCAGCCCTTCACCGGCAATGGTGACATCTCCATATGAGTGAACAATTCTCAAGCGGGACGTAAAACAATATATAATTGATCAATCAATCTCAGAAATTACATAGCCAATTTTAAGTATATTTGGTACATGTATGTCACATGTTTGGGGTAAAGGGAACATTTTGCATTTCATTGCCTGTATAGTTAGTTTTTAATGGAACAGTAGGAGGGGTCCAAAACCAAAAAATATTCTCCTCAACAATGAATATTAGAGACAATTGTGTATGTAATATATGGTCACAATTAGGTGGGATGTTGATACCGGTACACCCAATATATACTGATGTTTCTCATTAAGATCATACTTTTTACAGGCTTTGCAATGTCAGTATCAAATAGCAAACATTGCATAACATTAATGAAATATTAAGACATATTGCAATTTGTTGATTGAATGTGGATAATCCTATCAGAATCCTCACATTTTATTACCTCCACACAATTCATTATGAGAGGGGACATAGTAGATGGACTGTTCGTGTGGGGCGGGCGAGTATCTGTGGAAGTGTATGTATGTAACACCGACCTTGTAGATACTCTACAGGCCTCATATTTTGCTTGATTGATTTGATACCTCACATGTAGCTTTGTTATTAAGAAGAGGAAGTACTCTATTGATATGGGGTCAAAGGTCAAAGTCAATACTCTACTTCATACAAAAAGCTTGTAGACACTTTACAGGCCACATATTTTGCTTGATTTACTTGATACCTTATATGTAACTTTGTTATCATGAGGAAGAACCTTATTTTGGGGTCTAGAGGTCAAGGTCATGATGGGACCTCATAGAAGAAGTTTGTAGATACTCTACAGGCCACATTTTTTTGCTCAATTTATTTGATACCTTTGTTAAAGAGAGGAAGAACCCAACTGATATGGTGGGCCAAAAATCAAGGTCACCACAGGACTTAATTTAATGATTGCCTACATTGCAAGGGGATTCAGTTGGCGTATTCACAAATGTTGGGGTGATCTAGATGGTATCCAAAGAAATAACCAACTTTATTTATTGTGGGATTTACACTATATAAAGGCAAGACATGCAAGATTCACTGTAATAGGGAATTAATAGGATATCTAAGGCAAAACATGGACAAGAAATTCAGTTTAACCCATTTTAATTGCAATAAGCGACCAAAGTTCAGGCAAGATTTCCTGAATCATTTTGTGTGATACTGGTCTGAGATTTGGAATAGGTGTCGATCCAAATATCCAACCTCAAAGAATCTCACTGATATTCATGGAATATAAGTCAAATTTACTCACATGAGGCGTCTTTGGATGCTTCTTCTGACTCGTGTTCCAGATGTAATCCAGCCAGTAAAGGTTTCAGTGACAGCACTTTGAGTGTGTGTGTACTTTTATATAAAATATTTCAGGGCCATCGCCAAGTTACAGATTTAGTTTTATTAGTTTGGCTTTGTTCACTTATTTTTAGCTCTTTTGTGCTGAATGTGCAAGTGAGCTTTTCTGATTGACTTTGGACTGTAGTTTTCCATTTGTCTGTATGTAAACTTTTCACATTTTCATCTTCTCCAGAACCACTGGGCAAATTTCAGTCAAACTTGGTAGAAATCATCCTTGGCTGAAGGAGATTCAAGTTAAATGAAGGACCATACTGCCTTCAAAAGGGAGGTAATAATTAAGAAATCACAAAAATAGGGTGGGATCTTCAACAATTCTTAAGAACCACTGGGCCAGAAAGTTAGAATTTACATGAAAGCTTCCTGACAGAATAGACTGTTCAAATCATGGTCCTTAGGAGACCAAAGTTTTATATGGGAATATACAGGGAATTCTTTTGAAGAGTAGCAAGCCCACATTGAATCATATCCAAGTGTAATATTTCCAAGTTTTGTAGATTCAAAGGGACTTTCATAATTTGTGCATAGATTTCTTATGGCAAGGCCTTACATAGGCAATCAGATTCCACATTGTAAAGTCATCATACTTGTCTATGCTTCAGTGCACACAGGGTAGTGGACAGCTGACAACACACAAAAAAATTCTCTTTTCATGAAAATTCTTTAAATGACATAGTATTGTTTTGAACTCTAAGAAGAACAGTGTTCTGATTAGTTCAAAGTATAAACATGTTCAAAATTAATATGCGACTGTCATTGCACTTACAAAATTCAATCTAATTCAATATAAGCAAGCTAAATCAAGCTATTTCAAATAGCTTTATATAGCTTAATAAAGCTATATAGTTAAATATAGAGATTGTGCTGGACCTGTAGAAATTAGAGGGGAAAATGGAAATTTTCCTTCTATTTATTGGTTTTATTTTTATTTTTTGGACCATCTGCTTGAATTTATAACTTTTATTTTTATTTCAACTCCCCAACCCAATTTTTTTTTTTTTAAATTCCCGTTAAACAAATAATTAAGTTGGCCTTGCATATCGAACAACCCTCATATGCATTCTTTGTGATAAAACCTTTTCTTCAGTACCAAAGTTCCAACCTTGTGACCTTGATCTTGGAATTTTTACCTACCTTTAAAAATTGATTGATTAATTGATTATATATAGTTTAACGTCCCGCTCGAGAATCTTTCACTCATATGAAGATGTCACCATTACCGGTGAAGGGCTGCAAAATTTAGACCTATGCTCGATGCTTATGGCCTTTGAGCAGGGAGGGATCTTTAACGTGCCACACCTGCTGTGACATGGGGCCTCGGATTTTGCAGTCTCATTCGAAGGACTGCCCCATTTAGTTGTCTCTTACTACAAGCTAGGGGTGCTGAGGATCTATTCTAACAACCCAGATCCCTATGGGCTTACCTTTAAGAAAACTTTGTACCTAACATATTTCCTAAAATATCTCTTGTACTATTTAAGATAGGGATCGTGTATATACATTCAGTATGGCATGACCTTGAGTTTGATCCACTTTAAGAAAACCTATTTAATATATCCTGAACTATTTAAGGTAGATCTTTCATATTTTATGTACAGATATTTATGGCAACACCTTTCATTTCTTATCATGATCTATGACCTTGTGACTTAATGACCTCCAGAACAGTAAGATCATGTTAGTTGTATATGTGTTGAGGCATACCCATGTTGTGTGAATTCAAGTTCAGTTATGTCATGATCCTTTGGGGTCAGAATTATTGATTTGAATAAAGATTTTAAAAAATCTCTAAGAAATCACAACAGCAACACCAAAGTGACTCAGGTTAGCGATGTGGCCCAAGGACCTCTTCTTTAAAGAATTAGAGACCTCAAAGTCAATTTCAATTAAACTTTTTTTTAAAATATCCTTGGGTGAAGGGGATTTAAAATTGTATAAATGAAGGATCACATCCTTTCAAAGGGGAGATAATTAAATATTTAAAACACTGTGGCATCCTTTAAAAGTCTTGTTATCAAAACCACTGGACTAGAAAAAGAAAAACTTAAATAAAAGCTTCCTTAATGAGAGGAGATTCAAAATTGTTGAAATCGTGGCCTCTGAGCTCATGGTGGGGCCACAATAGGGGATCAAATTTTACATGGAAATATATAGGGAAAAAGTCTTGAAGTTTTTAAATCAACAATGCCATAATTATTAATATTGTTATTGATTAGTCATATTGGTATTGGTATGCAAGCATCCACACCTGTAACCTACTTTAGAAAATTTGAATATAAGCAATATTTTTCAAATCATAAAAGATACTGCTTTTACATTTAGCATGTGTATTTCTTGTGAGAAGACCTTTCCAACAATACCAGAGTTGTTGATCTTGTGACCTTGACGTTTGACTTTGTTTTGGGAAATTTTCATAAAAACTTTAATCTTAGTCATCTTTTATACCATAAGAAGTAGACTTTTAAGTTTTGGTATGTGCAATCCTTGCAACAAAACTGTTCGATTGACAGAGAAATCTTTGATCTGGCCACCTTAACAGTGATAATTTACCTGCTTTTATAAAATCTGAATATAAGTGATCTTTCAAATCATAAGAGGTACTGCTTTGATAATTAGCATTTGTATTACTTGAGAAAAGAGCTTTACAATGATGCCAATTTTGTTGACTCTCTGACATTAACCTTTGACCTAGCTTGGAAATTTTCCAAAAAAAATGCCTCAATCTTTGACCTGGTGACCTTAAGATTGATATTTGATCTAGTTTAGAAAATTTGAATATAAGTAATTTTTCAAATCGTAAGAGGTACTGCTTTTATAATTAGCTTGTGCATTGCTTGAGAGAAGAGCTTTCCAACGGTACCAGTTTTGTTGACTTTGTGACATTGAGCTTTGACCTAGCTTTTGATAATTTTCAAAAATGAAATTAACCTTTGTCATAGCTTTTACACCATTTGCGTAGACCTTTCATATTTGTTATGTGCATTCCTTGTATGCAAAAACCTTTCCATTGACACCAAAATAATTGACCAAGTGACCTTTATAAATCTTACAGGTCAACTTTTCTGGACTCTGGGGGCATCGATGTTTCACAAACACATCTTGTTTTTCAATAAATGCTTCTCAGAAAGTAATTTGTGTTGATCTTTCACCTTTTTTCTAAATTAATGGCTAATTAGTTCATATAAAATGTCTGTTATACAGTGGGATACTTATATGGTTCAAATTATAAAGTGTGTAAAGTCAAATTGGCAGTGTTAAAATTCAGTAGATTTTTAAATTGATTTGATAAATACAGGGGATAAGATGCTTAAGAAGAAATTTGATTCCACTGTAATTTCTGTGTTATAATTGCCAGATCAATCAAAAAGCATTTTGACTGGCAAGCTAAGGCAGTACTGAAATGATGAATTTCAATGGAGTCTATTACATCAGGTAATTATTAGAACATACATATGAGGTGTAAGTTCAGAAACCCAATATCCAGGGTTTGGTGTTTGTTCTTATAAATGTCAATAATTAACATTTTTCTCCTCTTTCATTAGACGATAATTGCAAACATTTATCTTCCTATTAAAGAAACAAGTTTTTTTTTTCATAATTGACCAGTTCAAGAATGTAGAATTACATGATACAAGATGCACAAGATGCAACTTGAAATGATTTGCATGAGCTATATGAATGGCATGAATGAAAACCATTGCAAGGACTTTTTAGGTAACATCTGATCAAATTTGTCTGTTGTCACATTTTATTATTTACTCTTTTCCAGAAGCACAGGGCCATTCTCAGTTATAAAGGGAAATGTCTTTTAATAAAGGGAGTTAATTTGAAAATGGGTTAATTGTTTAAATCTTCTCAAGAACCACTTCACTAGAAAAGTCTAAAGCACAAAAAAGCCCTATTAATGGTTAATGGGTAAGTGCCTTTTCATTGAAAAGTAGATGGCAAAAATGGTTTCAGATTTATTACTCACCTGAGCTAAAAGTGAACTTTTCTGATCACCCATTGTCCGTCCATCCTTCCGTCTGTAAATTTTTTTTTAATTCTCCAGAGCCACAGGGCCAATTTCAACCAAATTTGGCAGAAAGCATTCTTGCGTGAAGGGGTTTCAATTTTTTTCAAATGAAGAGCAACATCCTTTTTCAAGGGGTGGTAATAGCTAAACTATGCTGACAAAGTTTTAAAATCTTCTCCAGAACCACTGGGCCTGAATTTCATCCAAATAATCTTTGGATGAAGGGAATTCAAGTTTGGTCAAATGAAGGGACAATTACTCCCTTCAAGGGGGAGATAATCACAAAAATGAAAAGAAAAAGAAAGAAAAAAAAGGGTGTGGTCATCTAAAAATCTTTTTCTCAAGAACCCCTGGACATTTAAAGTTAAAAATTACAACTGAAGCTTCCTGACATACTGCAGATTCAAGTTTATTAAAATCATAGCCCCTGGGATAGGGTGGGGCCACAGTAGGGGATCAATGTTGTAAATGTGGAAATGTAGGGGGGAAAACTTTTTAAAATCTTCTTTTCCAGAAGGGGGGCCTCCGTGGCCGAGTGGTTAGAGCATCAGGCTCAAAATCACAAAGCCTCTCACCTCTGTCGGCGCGCATTCGAATCTCGGCCGCGGCGTTATGTGAGCAAGTTTGCCAGTTTACTTGCGGAAGGTCGGTGGTCTCTTCCCAGGTACATTGTATCTGGGTTCTCTCCTCCACCAACAAAAACTGGACGCCACCAGATAACTGAAAAATTGTTGAGTGTGGCGGAAAGCAATAAAAAATCAATCAATCAATCAATCTTTTCCAGAACTACTGGACCAATTTCAATCAAACTTGGTACAACTCATCCTTGGATGAAGGCAATTCAAGTTTGTTCAATTGAATGGCCATGCCCCCTTCAAAGGTGATATAATCACAAAAATGCAAAAACAAGGTAGGGTCATTTAAAAATCTTGTCAAGAACCACTTGGCCAGAAAAGTTCTAATTTACATGGAAGCTTCTGATATAGCACAGATTCAAGTTTGATAAAATCATGGCCTCCAAATGGGGCCAAAATAGGGGATAAAGTTTTTACATACAAATATATGCAGATATGTAAGGAAAATCTTTAAATATGGACCAAGGTGACTCAGGTGAGCGATGTGGCCAATGGGCTCCTTGTCATGATGAGAATGATGGAAAATGATTCCATTTTCAAACTGAACCCAGTTTCAATTGCTATATCATTTTTAATGAGAACCAATATGTATGTGTGACAGAATTGTTTTTCAGTGCCCTAAATTCAATTCTAAGTTTTGCTATTGATAGTAGATAGCTGACCTTTGTTAAGAATCAGAAGTCTAGCATTTGTTACATTAGAACAAAGTAACCACTTAATTTGAAAAGTCATTTTTCAAATAGCATATTTTCATGTCTTTGATACTCTCATTCTGTTACTTTGAAAAGAAATAATTTCTATTGACACTCTTTGTGCACCTGCTTGCTTTTAGCAAGAACTATCAAGCATACTGTCCAAAATCATTAAAATCAGATGCAAGACCCAAACACCATTGGTCAGGTTTCATATGCCCTGCACTGTGCTACCCACAGTTTAGGGATATTGAATTTTCAACATATCCCTTCAATTTGCAATCTTATCTTCAATTGGATAGCCAAACCTATTATTTCAAATAGGGAATGCTTTAGCCTGGATGCAATTGATTATTTAAATAGAAGGGTGACACAGCAGGTGACAGTGGTTTAGCAATGAAGATACCCATCATTATGAGAAGAGACAAATTAGTCAATCTCCATGATGAGTTCATTGGATCAAATTTCAGGAGTTATTGCACAAATTCTGTGGAAATCTCTCAGGTGGGGAAAAGGGTGCATACATATCATATTTTTGAATCTGCTGAAAAATGCAAACATCATATTAATTTGTTATCCTATATCCCCCTTTTCTTGTTTGACATGGATATCTTACACAAGTGACATTTTTAACAGCTCTGTGCTTGCCATCTCCATTGCTCTCTGTTAATCTATGAACTATTGCGACATCATACGTGTGACATGTTAATCTCTTTGCAGTAAATTCAGTTATTTCAACACAGGGATTATGTAACTTTAGTTTCGTTCAGAATGGATGTTAATGGAGAAATAAGTATGGGGTTTATTTTGTTTCATGGATCTGTGATGTGTTATTGAATTTGTCATAAGTTTCACTCACCTGAGCTGAAAGTCTGATAGAAGTTTTCTGTCATTTGTAAACCTTTCCTTTTTTCAATTTCTTCTCAAGAACTACTCTGCCAAATTCAACCAAACTTGGCACAAAGCATCCTTGGGTAAAAGGGATTTTAATTATTTTTTTCCACACAGTTTAGACAAGGCCTCCTGAGAAAATCACAGTGATGTACAGATATGAATTTCAGTGTACTTTGCACTATATGATATATGATGTCACAATGAAACAGTCCATCAAGAAATACGAGTCAGTAGTAATGTTTGGGAGAAAATGTTATAATATTTTGTTGTATAGATCCACTATCACTACCAAATTTTAAGCTACATATGTATAAATCTGCTAGTCAAATGAGTATTATTTTTCTTTGATATCGTATGACCTTAACGTTAGAACCCTCACTGCTACAGCACTATTAGTGCCATGCATAGGTTAAAAATTGTTGTTCTTCATTTACTGCTAGTGATGTCTGTACATAAGTGAAAAATTCTTGAATGGGACATAAAACAATAGACTAAATATTGTATAGGGGCATTACTAACTGTAAATGAATTGAAGTTCACAAATTTTGATATATGCATGATGCTCGAGATCCTTGCAGTGAAGATTCTTTATTTTAAAATTAACACTGAATAAGCCATATCTTAAAGAATATTACAAGTAATCATCATTTACAATTTTACAGATAAGCGCTATTTTATTGACTTCTGCTTATTATTTAAGAAGAAATGAAGAAAACAGTTAATTCGTACATTTCATACCACGTGAATTATGAACCTCAAATTATGAGACAATGTAATAATCATATAATACCATAGCAGTTTGTAACTTAGGATTTTTTAGCCTCAAAATTGGGGGAAAATTGATTGTATTTGGTATTGGGAATGGTACTGTTTATCGGTACCAGTTATTTTAAGGGAGAACGATGTACCAACACTTTTGACCTTGTTAATTTGATAATGACCTCTATATTTGAAAATCTTCATCAGTGGTTAAATTTGACATCTACAGGTTTTGTAAAGAAATAGTATTACTGGTACCAAAATTTATTACCTTTTCCTCTTAACATTAAACAACTAAACTGAGTGCATAGTGATAATCTACTGAAGTTGTGAAATCCATAAACACCCTCATTTCTCCTCCCCCCCCCCCCCCCCCCCCCCCACCTTAATTGGGTGAGTAATTTTGGTGAAAAAGTAAATCTCCTATGGTTCATATAGTGAAACGTTTTATTTCTGTTAAAAGACCTGAACACAAAACAGCTAAACTAAGTGATAGTATGGAATGTAAGAAGAGGAAAAGCCTCTATCAAAATTGTAAAAAATATGTCTCTCAAGTCAGAGGTTCAGCCCCCAGGGTGTCATTATATGGATTATATAATGGAAAGGCATTTAAAAGGTATTTAAAAATCTTTAAAAATCATCTTTATACTTCTGAACATCTGGTACACAACTGGCTACATAGTTGTAAGTTGGAGGCCTTTACCAGAGCTGTGAAATAAGGTCCCTGAATCAAGAGTTCAGGCCCTGGGATTTGGGGCACTGTAGATCAGATAGTGGGATTGAATTAAATCTTTAAAAAGTATTCATCTTTATTCCTGAATATCTAGCAAACAAATTAAGTTTATAGTAATTATAAGCAAACAAAGTATAGGTGGTATATGTTGTTTAGCCAGTCTGTCTACCTGCCCAGCTTCTATCCTTTCAGGCTACTTTTTGTCTTTTATACAATATCAAGATCACTGATAAAAAAGTTAGAAATAATTCTTTTAAGATACATTTATTAATGGAGAAACATTAGAAAAATATGAACATCACTTTTTGTCACAAAAACTGTCATTTAGTTCTTCCAGTTTGAAAGACACACACCCTGTCACATATGCCGATTTTTCATTTTAAATGTAAATTTTTTGTTGTTTGATACTCATACATGCCCACTATAACTATGCATCATGGGTATATAATCTAGACTTTCAGGTGTAAAGAAGATTCAATTCACTTTTACTAGCAGAACAAATATAGCCCCACCCTGGGACCTGAATGCATGACTTAGCTTCTCAATTTTATTAGAAGCCATCAAGCACATAACTTTAAATGCACCCAGTTTATATGGTAGGTGTTCAGAAACAAATGAAGTTTTGAAGGTAGGATAAATTTCCAAATTTCCGCTATACAAGTATTTAAATAACTCTTCCCTAATAGGCTTAATACCTTGATCCTGGGGCCATGCATAAATTTCAAAAGTTTGATTACGGTCTTCAAGCTCATTCTCACTCATTAGAACAATTCATCAAGTTTATGAGATAGATGTTCAAGGGTAAAGAACATTTGAAGACTGTATTTTTTTTGTTGGTTACAATGCATAGGGAATACTTTGTCTGTCTGTCTGTCTGTCTGTCCACATCCTAGAACCTTTTGATTTGAAAAAATGGGAGTTTGATATTTAGCATGATATGTTCATTGGTCACAGTACACTGTAGCCCAGTTGTAGAATGGGACTTCGAGTCTAGCTTGTGTCCTGGCTCCATCAAACTTAAGACATAAACATAGGTAGCAATTGCTTCAGTGCCAAATACTTGGCATTTAAAAGTTAGAGTCATAGGTCTTTTGGATATGACCTTAAAACCGGAGGTCTCTGCATTTCACAGCAGGCATTGGCACATTAAACCCTCACTGTTACAGCCCTTGTGCTAGGTCTATATCTATGGTACTCCACTTACAGCTTACGTAAAATAATTCCATACACCAGAATGTTTCTGTTTTTCGGCCATTCTAATTTTGAGAGTTGCAAGTCTTGCAACAGATGATAATACAAATAAAGTTTAAGAATACCTGTTTGAAAGCAATCGACAATTTTATGACGTATTGAATCTCATCCATTCACTTAATTTCATTCAGCAACTTTCTTCAATGAAAAAAAAAATGACACATGCCAAAGATGCCATGCACATGACATGTAAATATTCATACAGATTTTAAATTTGAACGTTTTTCCAGATTTGTATCCATACATTTAGATATCTTATTAGGAATTTTCGGGGGGGGGGGGGGGGGGGGGGGGGGGGGGGGCTATAATTGCCGTCAAAACTGTTAATAAATGTTTATTAAAAACAATAAAGCACATTTTGCAAGATGATCAAAGAGCAACACAGTAATGCAATACAAGCCAGAAACATATAGTAAGAGATTCTGAGACCCTTTCAGTTTACTAATTAAAAATTGTTCACCGTTCCTATAGACTATAGTCAAACTTTTATAAATTCATTACTTCCCCTCGCAATTTGTTTAATAAGTTTATTCACTTGAAATAATTATTCAAATAATTTAGATTGTAATTTGAACCCTGCAAGATTTGTGCCACATATATAAGACATCGTTTAAACGTTTAGGGATTTTGTAAACGTTTACAGCCCAAACACGAAACGTTACCGGTTACACGTGTACACGTGACAGCCTTAATAGGTAGTGACTATTCCTTCACCAAACACAGTATTAAAAGAGAAACTTATAGTTCTTTCAGATATGACCTTAAAAAGAGTTGGTGTTGGCACAAGAAAACCCACACTGCCTTGACCTTGAGCAGTGATACATATATGGGGTCAAAGTTTGTGGCACTTCACTTAAAGCTGGTGATGTCTCTGTGCAAGTTGAAAATTCATAGAGAACATAAACAATTAACAACAAAAATCCTGCAGGGGACATGTCTTCTGTAGAACATGATAGCTGTTTCCCCCATCTTTCCTTGTTTGATGACTTTGAAATGAAAACCAAGTCATGTGATTGGGGCAAGGGGGAAATAACTTGAACTGCTCATGTTGTAAGACGAGCTGTGAAGAACCAACTGTTTAGTTGATTGATTGATTGTTTGTTTGTTGTACGTCCTGTAGAGAATTTTTCACTTATATTGAGACGTCACCAGCTGTAGGTGAAGTTTAGACCTATGCTTAGCGCTCAGGGCCATAGCAGTGAGGGTTCTTTAACATGCCAACGCCTACCGTGACACGGGACCTCCGTTTTTAAGGTCATATCCAAAAGACCCGTGATTTTCACTTCTAAATGTCGAGTTTGGTGAAGGAGTAATCACTACCTATTTTTCGTCTTGGGTTTGACGCGGCCGTGGTACGAGTGGGGCTCGAACTCACGACCTTTCGATTACAAAGCAAACACTCTAACCACTGAGCTACCATGACCAGTTCCAACTGTTTAGTTAAGTAACAAGATGTTCATATAGTTTTTTTAAAAATAACTTTGACTTTAGAATATTTTGCTAGCTCAACTGAACCAAGTGCTTAAGTAATCTTATCTGATTTAAAAAGAGTTTCAAACCACAAAACCATTTTTAACAAAGCCTGTAACAGTCATCTTTGAGGAAAAGGAATTACAATTCATTCAAGGGACACATCCCATTCCAAGTGGAAGTGACTGAGAAATAGTGAAAATGGGCATGTGGTTACTTAAGTTAATGATACTCTTAATATTGACAGTATTCAGAGTGTTTGCAGACCTTAGTGACATGCCGAGTCCATCAGCGTTCCTATATTGGTTGGATTTATCATTTGTGAAAAATCATTGCTTGTAATTTGTAAAGTAAATGTGCAACTTTTAATGATCTAGACGTGCATGAAATAAGTTTCAGACTTTTCCTAAGCTAGATTCCTCATTTCATTTTGACCTAAATGGGTTTTTATGCATCACCAGAAATGAAGAAATACTTACAGTGGTAATTAGTACACCTTGAAGACCTTCAGGGGTCGAAGTCCAGATAAATTTGATCAGCTTCAAAGATAAGATTATGTACACTGGTCTGTTTTACTTGTGAGAGGAAACAGGTATTTCACCAAAAGCTCTCTTTACAGTCATATAAAGCAAGGATATTATAAAAGCATATTTGACTTTTATGTGAAATAGTAGTGCAAAACAGATTTATTATTTTCTGAGGTGATAGATCCCACTCAGACTTCATTGGAATCATCTGTAGTGTCTTGTGTCACTGTTCATACACTGGGTATCATCTAGTGTAATGTCTTATCTCTTAACTGGCCATTTGCTGAATTCTATAATTACATTCATTGTCTTGATTTCCAATTGTGAAAGAAATTAAATGAGTTATTGGGTTACATTCCCAAAGGAGAAATGAGAAGTCATTTATTTCATTTAACAAGTGAAACAGACATTGTGGTTCAGATGCCGACTGCTGTGAATATCTTCTACAGATGTCCTCTAGTGGTGTCAGTTTCATCAGAAAACTTTACCCTTTTTACACCACAAAGAAACTATTATGACTTGTGGAATCTTTTAATTTGAAGTGAACTTTTGGGAAAGGATTGCACAATTGGAGCCGTCATATCTATTTCAAAAGAATGGGTGGATTTTATTTCTCCTCATCAGGGGGAAAAAATCTAGAGCAATTTCACTGAAACTTTTTGGGTTGGTATTCAGATTTCCTAACTTCAATGAAATTAATGTGTGTGAGTACTTGGTGAGAAAGGATAATAAACTGAACAGCAGAGACACAGCTTAATTACTCTGTCATCTTTAGGAGGTGTCTGGTTGGATTTTTCAAAGCAGTATATTCATTATTTCTATTTAATTACAAACCCAAAAGAGATAGTCATCAATGTGCATGATCTTAGCAAGACATTTTTCTGCCAACACATATGATTGCTGGTTGTATTTCATAATACTTTTCACTGAGGCATAAAAACTTTATATCTATAAGCAGTTTTAAGAAAATTTACTATTAGATCAAGTTCCAGTGAATGTATTGAAAAGCACATGTATTGTAAGGATTTCAGAAGCAAAAACTGTTTTCATTGTAACAGTTATGATGAGTATTTTCTGGCCATTTTGAATTCACATTGGATTACAAGGAATTGCTTGATCCACTACATTCATGTGGTTGAAAAATAAGAAATAAAAGCAGGATTCCACTGAGAGTGCAGAGATGTTTTGAAAAACTTGTTGAGGCTTCCTAATATTACTAGAAATGCGAGGTGAACTACATACATCGGGGTTTGTTCAGATAAGCAACAAGTTCACAACGATTAAAGGAGAGTAGAACTGAATCCATTCATTGATAACAACTTAGAACTTTTCATTCATTCACTCTTGTGTATTTGCAGTATATTTTGCATAGACAAATATGGTTTATCTCCTTGTTCCATATAATTCAGTTTTCATACAAACACTAAAATTCATTATGAATTGGTAGTGATTGCATTGGTCGTGATATTTCATTTTCACTGCGCGATAAAGCCAAATCTGGGTAATGGGGATTTCATTACAAATGCACACCTGAGCAAACTGCTATCTTTGACAAATGTTAGCACTGCTGAAATTTTATCATACACAATACACATTTATCACAATGCTACATTTACTTATCACACTTGATCAATTACATGAGATTAGTTTGCATGCTTGTTTACTCACAGATACCCTAAATAAACAAAGAAGTGAAAAACATGTTTTCCCTGACTTATCTTTGCAATATACTGTTGCATGATATTTAATTGAATAAATACAAACTGTTATGTTGATTCTTTGTAAGTTCTAGACATTAATTTAACATATAGTCAAATTTCCATCACCAGTTTTGAAAGGATTTGTTTCAAATCAATCATTCTCTACTAACAGCACAAATGTTATAATCTGCCTACACACCCCACCCCTGGAAATTTCTGTGATAATTTTGGTGAAATTTCCTTCCAAATGCACTTCTTGCATTTGTTTATCTTAATTCAATGAAAATTAAAATGTGGGATGGGTTAATGTAGCTATATGATTTTTTAAAAAATCAAGCTTGCATTTATTAACACTTTTTAGAAGTTTACACTTTATGAACTAAAATATCTTTTGCCTGTTGTTCCTTTGTGTTTTTATGTGGTACTGTTCATTTGGTAAGTATAAATGCCTCTTGTGTGCAGGGGGAAAAAACCTAAATCATTTTCTTTACCATGTGAATATAATCAAACTTCCCTGGTCTATAAAAAATAATAAGATAGAATATGCTAAAAGGAGTCAACATAAAGAAAATAATCAGGAAAATCTTCTGAATGGGTATATTGTTGATGGTCTCAGTAGGAGGACTAGGTTGTTCTCTTTACCATGCAATGGGGGTTATTTACCTTGAGAGGCCCACTTGTACCTCAAGCGGCTAACCTTACTGGAAGGAAGTCAGGTGACAGAGGTAGTGACAATGCCAATCTGATAGAGGCAGATAACTCTAATGATTAGGAATCTCCCCCCCAGGAGAGATCTTGACAGATTTTATCACTTTGCCAATTGTGTGTAAATAAAATTGAAGTAAATCAACAAGATTATGTAAATGAAGTTCACAAGTTTGCCTGATATTTTGTGTAACCTAGTTGGTCAACAAGCCTATCCACTGAATGAAAATTTAAAGGTCCTCTCTGGCATGATTGGTAAAGTGGTTTCTGAAATTGTATCATTACTGGATCTGTCAACTACTAATTAATGGAGTAAGTGAATTATTAAATCTTTAGAATTTAAAATAATGCTCAAATGTTTCCAAGAAACATTTTCCCAAAGAAATCTCTATGTGTCAGAGCACCAAACATGACAAAATTGTGATGTGACATTGTGTGTAAACCAGATTTTGTGTTTGGAAGGTGCAGACCTTACCAAAATCTGCTCATAGCAGTGTTTGGATATATGGTCTTCTAGCAGCTCTGGCCAGTGGGTTTGTTGGCTTTACTTCAGTCAATAAAGCACAGGACTGGCCTTCAAGGTCCCAGATTTAATCCTGCAGGTAAAAGTATTTGCCCCCAGAACTTTGCTTCACAGGAGATGACACTGGAAAGAGTCTTAGAAGACTCTTACTGACTGACTCTTTCTCTTTCTCTCTCTCTCTCTCTCAGAGAGGTAATCCTTTTGGTTCAAAGAACAAAGAATAAAAGAACACATGCCAAAAATCTGTTACATCCTCACTAACAAGTGAATTATGTGCATGCATTGCTGTCAATGTGAATGTCCATGGCTAGGGTGGTAGTCATTCCATTTAGAAACTTAAAACTATCAATTAATGACTTAATAATTCATTGATGTTACCTACGGCATATCCATAAGGAAAGTGGCCCATTTTTCAGACTTTCATTAAAATTTCTATTTAAAAATCTGTGTTTCCATGTTTTCCATGAAATTGCTTTATTGATATCAGGGTTGTAATATAATACATGGGAATGAGTAAAAGTCTAAGCTGTAAACCAAGGCAGCAAATCAGCTTTAAAGACTTATTTAATCACTGCATTTTATATGTGATTTTTTTTTTAAATGAAAAATCTTTTGAACTTTAAAAACTTTTGTTGGATTTAGACAGGCATTTACAGTTTGAAGGTGTTTAGCTTAGGAAAAAGTCAGTTATCATCTGCTGCAAATAGAGAAAGTTTAATGTTGCTTTGTAGGAGTGTTATCAAGATCAACTGTATTTTTACTGTTGATCACAAAATTTTTACAATGTGACCTGCTTACTGTTCATAGGCAAAACATGGGATTTTGCACAATGGGTGATTTTGTCATGGTAATTATGAGGAAGAGGAATTGTCACAGTATCTGTTGTGGATCAAGAAGGATTAAATCCTTACCACAACAGTCATGGAAAAAAGTCTTATGTTGCACAAAGGTTGAATTGTTGAATGCTCAATGAAGAGAAGTTAATTGCTTGTTGTTAAAGTTTTCATAGAATAGAAGTTTATGTGTAAGTGAAAATATCGGACCACACAAGACTCACTCGGCTCTACTGTGGGATGCAGCAAAATACTTTTAAAAAAACCAAAAAAAACCAGTGATATGTGTTTACCCAGGGTGGTAATGACACTGCATTATTTTTGTGTTTATATCTCTGTGCTGTGGTATGAATTACTGTGTGGTTAGACACTACGTCCTGACACAGATTTCTGATTTCTTGTTAAATGGCAAAACAAAGAGAAAGAAAAAACACTAATTCACACACACACAAACACACACACACTTAAAATAAACAAAGAAATACAAAAACATTTAGTAAACCTTTTGCACTTTCAATTCACATCTTCAGAAGCTTTACAATTATGCTTTCATTTAAAATCTTCAATTGTATAGCTTCTGAAGATTTAAAATGAAAGCACAAAAACTTTACTAAGTGTTTTCGTGTTTCTTTATTTTATTTTATTTTTTAACATGTAATTTACCAACCACTGAGTGCATGCGCACGAGCACACACGCGTATGTGTATGTGTGATTTGATTTTTTTTACTAAAAATTCACCAAAAACATGGACATCCATCAAGGTACTAGTAAACTGATGAATTGGTGATTCTTATGTAGCTGTGCTCACTGCACCTGTAAATCATGTAATGCTACTCTCTGCTATTAAGATGTCTTTCAGAAGGTTAATAAACTCTGTTTGATAATGGAATTAAATCTTGCATTCCCACTTAAACTGTCCCATACAATGATTTAGTTGTTAATGTAGACTCTAAACCTCCTATTACTTTGTCATCAACAATAATTTGTTTCTGTCATGTCTGAAATTGTCTTATTTCTCTTGTGTACAAGCAAGTACTGGTAATCTATTATTAAGTAGGGTAAGACATCACTTTACTTTCAGAAGATGAGATAAATAGCAAACAGAATGAATTTTTTTTCCATTTAAAATCCTGTTTAAATTACTATCTAAATGAAGACAGGATGTGTTTGTTCTTCAGGTCTAGATTAATGTGATGTACATGAAAATTGGGTCCTGCTATTTATTACCATAAATCGCTTCTGTTTTCTCTGCAGATCCCCCCTGTAAATAGTGCTGCCTTAATTGTGGTGTATGAGAATGGAGACCCAGCCCACATTCACTTCCTGGATTCTGCCAAGTGCCAGACCTACTGGAGGAAATGGTTGGACAAGTTACACCAATACTGGTTACTGAGAAGCAATGAGGCATTTTGAAAGAACTCTCCAGAGAAACATCCAAAAGAAATTCTGGAATTGAAGAAAGCTTGTTATTAACCACATGCAACAAACTGGAAAGGATATACCATAGAATCCAGGAAAACAACATTCCAGTGAAGAAACTAAATATTAATAGAATAACAAAATCATAAAAAGACAGCAAACCACTGGAAAAAAGACAAAAGAAATAAAAAAACAAAACAGGGGAAAAACAATATTAGCACATAAAACAGAAGAGGCATCATCCAAGCCATCAGTAAGATAGACAGCAGTATGTTGGTAACCAGTGAAGAACCACATGTTCCATCATGACTTAAAATTTTGTAAACCTCAAAGCTAAAAATGTTGAAAAAATTGTTGTTTAGTTCTACCAGTACAAGACATCTATGTTAACATAACTTGTAACGTTCAACATGCAAATTCTAGTATTTTTATACAATGTCCATGACAGAGTTAAGTTTTGCTTTTGAATGCACTCCAAGTTCTAGCTAAGAATACTATTTTAGTTTCAAAGACTCAACAGCTTTCAAAGTCATTTAAAATAAGATAGTGATGTAATAATCATTTTAGAATTCAAAATGTTCCAAATTTTTTTTTTATTATTTTTTTTTTTATTATTTTTTTTTTGGCTGTATGTTTTTAATTACATTTTTTTTTCAGCTCTTTACTGGATGACAGATTTTATGGATAGTTGTTTTACTTAGCCCAGATAAAACATTCACAATCAAGGTGTGCAGATGAAGCCTGGCATTGTTTATGTTCAGTATTACATAAAGTGGAAATACTTGTTTTGCATTCTTCCCTAGTAATGAATCTTTTTTTTTCCTGTCTGTTATTGCACATGCAAGCCTCTTGCTTTCTGGGCTTTAATGCTCAAATTATATCAGAATTCAAGTCCTTAGTTGTAAAGTAAAAGCATACACTTACAAAATGTTCATTATAAAAGAAAAAAATAAATTGCTGCTGAATATACCTATATGAGCAGACTAGCATTTTGTTCTTTAAATAACTCAAGTTTTCCATGTTCTGTTTTATTTGGTCAATTTCTAAATGGCAGACGTTATTTGCAAAATGGTTATCTGTGTCTCATCTGAAAATGAGGTCACGTTTTCTTTGAATAAGGAATTGTAAATGTTGAAGTTTTCTTGTTCCACTTCCTAAAGTACAGGTAAGGAGCACTAATGACGTCATAGGATGACATGCACGGTATGATAGATGTGCCAGAAGTAAAAAAAAAAAAAAAAAAATCCCAAATTTTTAATTAACACAGCAAAAAAAAATTAACAAAGGGCACGAGAAGAGGACACTGTCTGTACAAGATTTCTATCGTGGTTTGTTACCATGCATTTCCCTAATGTTTCCTGTTGCAGATAAGGGGATGTAAGGACAACATTATGACACTTTTAATCCTTTGTTTCCTTGAGAGTTAATGGACTTTCCTTAAACACTCTTGACTCTTAAAAGTGCACATCTAGATATATGGTGAAAGTGTCCATATTATGGAATGGGATATGTCTAAAATTCAAGTCACGGATGGGAACTATCGCTCCGGATATCAAATTAAGCCTCAATTAGCAATAATTTTATGTCGTTTTCATTGCTTATTCCACAAGCGTAAAGTCGTAAAAGTCTCATGCTAAATGCCTTGAAGCTTCGAATGCGTATCTGTGCATATGTAAGCAACTGGGCCACCCAGTAAATAGGGGATTGATAAACTTAGAGTATAACTAATTGTTCTAACATTCAACACGGTTCTTGTATAGTGGAATGAACGAGATCGCCGTCACTTAAAGTGTTACTGCAATGTATAAGATTCATTCTCGATCTTGATCGCTACCAACTTCGTACAACAATTCGAAATATTTAACACAGATGTCTCTTTGCTCCTAAAAATTTGTATTGGCAAATTGTGATGTCAAAGATTGCGACATTTTATACACCTGATTCTAGAGTGTTGAAAGGAAAAATGTTAAATCCTTCATATTTCCGTTAGTTAAATGTTCTAAACAAGAATTGAGATTACGCAGAAACTGGTTAGAAAGATGGTTATCTCGGTGTTACATGTCAATACGACTGTTATGACAATTTGCAGGGGATAAGAATATGATTAGAGGCAAACAACTTATCTGATTGTGTTGAATGCAATTAGCATTCAATCTGGCTTGTGAAGAGATAACGGTATTTGTCACCGAGTACAAGAGGAGGTGTTTATTCTATAGCAGTGTGAAGCGAAATACAAAACTATGTTAATCCTTCTGCAGATTAAGTCGGTATCTCTGTCTAGTTAATGTATTTAAACTTTCTATGGAAATGAATATAGTATAGAACAGTTAGAATACTAGTTGTCTTGACTGGACGCAAGGACAACAGTCATGCAAATTATGCCCTATAGGTGGTGCTTCTTTTTGCACTCGAAAACCTTTCTTGCAGACAGCACTTTCTAATGAGCAATTCGTCTTAGGTTTCGGAAGCTTGCGCTGATTATCACATTTCATCCAGGGTGACATTGGTTATCTCATTTTTCTTGGGATTTTGAAAACGAATACCAATTATCTCATTTTCTGCAAGTTAAATCTAATTTGGAAAATATGCAAGCAAAAACCAAGCCGGTGTTGTGTTTATAAACAGGTCTCTTGGAATTTCAACGGTAATTTAGCCATGATTCAAGTCGACGATATGAGATATTTTGCGCAAACAATGGGTCTTTTTCGATACATTTAAAAGTCGGTGGAAATATTATAACTATATATTGATTTGAGTCCACAGGTTTACGAGTCTGAGAGTAACTACTGTAAAACGATCGTTCTTAATTGTCATTTTTGTGTCCGTTACGAAGCCTGTCGACATTTCGACAGGTTTCTTTGCCCGTCGTCCAACTGTCATGCCTTAGAAAGGGCATTGATATTTAGCCTCTGTATTCCTTGTGGAAAGTCGTTCAATTCATACTTCAGTGTATTTTTGTTGTTTTTTTTACTGATGAACAAATACTACAACGATTTAAGTAAATGTCACCATTGCATTTTACTGATATTAACTGTGAAACAACATATTATCACCAGACGTCTTCCCGTTACTGCCAAAATTATATGTGTGTTTATATATATAGAGAGAGAGAAGGGGGGGGGGTCCTTTCTGCGATTGAAACATTTTCACTTTATTGATAGTTCTTCGATGCGTTCTAGTAGATCTGGTTATAGGTGACGAAGAACTCCTTTGGCGGTTTCCTGCACCCTTCTAAAATCCATGAAAATTGGAATAAAATGTTGACGAATCGTGTTCGATCTGCTTTATTGCACATTCTCGAGCCTTTCGGTCAAGCGAAAAAACGTCGAATTTATTGCGCTAACCTCAGTTTTTAATCTAAATTTTTTTTTTTCAATTTCAATTTTCTGGGCCATTCGTTATTTCAAGATAGTATTAGGACATAAGCCGGTATTTTTTATAAATGTGACGACATAACCAATTCATCTCTAGTTGTTCCGATGCCAAACATGGTATATTAAAGAGGCACTACACCTTATTTTCCACATTTTAATCGTGTTTTTAGAACGCGTATCGATAAAATAATAAAAATCATAACAATACTGACAATTTTGAAAATTAGGAATGCATTACTTTGCTCTCAACTGCGTTTAAAGATCATCCGAAATTTAATGGTTTCTTCGTTCTGGCTCGGACATTTTACATCACGTGAATCAGTACACAACACACGTGTCGTGTAAAAACTTAAACCCCTTAAAGGGGCCCACACTCGCTCGTTTTATTTTAACCCTTTTCTCGCATAATCTGTCAAAATTCTGCGTTTAGCCATTGCACGCTTCCTCTCACTGGAGTGTTTACCCTCCGTGCGCATGCGTCCGATGACCGAAAGTCCCAATGTTGTTAAAAAAGGGCCTTCAAAAACTATTAAGTTTTGCATTTCAACGAGAATTTTCAACTTTAAAGATGTGTTATTTTTGCAAAGTTGATACATTCATCTATGCAACAAAATTAGAGAAAGCTCTGGGAAAATTTTCATTTTACGATTTTTGAGCAAAATGAGCTATAGTGTCTCTATAACTGTAAATAATTATTTCTATAGTGACAGATACTATTTCTAAGCAAAAATACACATTTTAATAAAAACCGGGTCATTAAAACCAGATCCGATCACCCTGGACAAACCTAAAAAAAAAAATTCGCATAAAGAAAAGAAGAAATGAAACGACGGAGTTCGACCAAAAAAGACAAAGTACAGATAATCTAGCTTGACTATACAGCACGGTGCAAACTTCCCAACATCTATAACAACATGCTTGTTTGCGACACTCCCTCTTTTCAGCAATGGTTCCATTTCATCCCTCCCACGGGACAGTTTCGTAGTGAATTATTCTAACTGTAATGCACCTACCTGAGAATCCTATCTCTTAACTTAAAACATAATAATTCACCACATAAATACGTAGCTAAAAACCGGTAGCGGTAGCTCAGTGGTTAATGCGTTCGCTTCGTATCCGGGAGGTCGTGAGTTCGAGCCCCGTCAAACCTAAGACGTAAAAATAGGTAGTGATTGCTCCTTCGCCAAACGCTCGGCATTTAGAAGTGAGAATCACAGGTCTTTCGGATATGACCTTAAAACGGAGGTCACGGTAGGCGTTGGCAAGTTAAAGAATCCTCACTGTTACGGCCTAAGCGCTAAGCATGGGTCTAAATTTGTGGTACTTCACCTCCAGCTTGTGATGTCTCATATGAATGAAAAATTCTCGACGGGACGTAAAACAAACAAACAAACGTAGCTAAAATCTGATCAAACAAGATTATTTAGATAATTTAATCCCCCGCCACGCTAGGGGACAGAAGAGAGGAAACCTATTCGTTACTGTTCATATCTCAAAATCACGATGTCATTACCATAAGTTTTATTGCATTTATGCTTGAATAAAAAAATGAAGTATTTCATATAATATATGAACTGGGGGCCTTGACATCCAACCCAAGATCAATAAAGGGGTGGGGTGTTGTTCTATCGTATAATATAAACATTAGCCTTATGAATTTAGGATTATACAGAGATTTCGTATTAGATTACCTTTCAAAAAACTCAGAAGACTAGAAATACAAATCGGAATTTCCTACCCTTTAATGATGTTTTACGTTAGCTTTAGAGAAAGCCTAGTGGGGTCAAGCTGGAAGCATGAAAACAAAATTGTATAAGTTTTAATTACGAGATAATGAGTCATAGCAGTGAGATAAAAACTCATAATTATGACTTACGAAAGTCGTAATAACGAGATCAAAAGTCAAAAAAAAAAAGAAAGATATTAAGTCGTTGTTGTCAGTTTCTGTTTGTATAATGAGATGACACTATATGGGAATGGAGGAAGTGTTACGCTGCATTTTAACAAACGTGTAATCACTGTAGAAGATCCGCATATTGACTTACATACCAAACCTGAAATCATTTCTTAGGTAAATCAACCATTGGTTAATTCCACCCCCTGATTACTTATTTTGATAGTTTTACCTTTGATTATATGGAGAGTACCCGGTTATTCCGTGGAAGAGGATTTCATGGGATCGGCACGCTTTATTGCCTACGAAAGCCTAGGCTAGTGAAGTCAAAGTAGGAACCACCACGGACAGGCATATCTCCCTATATTCAGTCTAATTTTATCTATTAACGATAGTTATTTTCATCATATTCGATAGATCCCAGTGAACTCAAAATAAAAGACACATCAGAGTCCTCCTCATCTGTTTGTACTTGCATATTTTATTGAAAATAGTTGTCAACGGCAAACTAACAACTCAACCTCATGACAGACGGGATGATTTCAGCTTCTCCATCATCAACTTCCCATTTTTATGTAGCAGTAATCCATTATCACCTGAATATGATGTTTATATCTCTCAACCGATTCGATACGCAAGAGCTTGTTCTGCGTGTGATTAGTTTTTAAAATCGAGACAGGGTACAGACAAGTTGATCTTGCAGGGATTTCAACAGTCTCGTTTAAAGTCAGCATTTCGCAGATTATCTGGTAGTTTGCCATTACAACATTCCATTGGATCAAATTCTATCTGACGTGTTTCATACCGATTGTTAGGCCGTTCTTGGCACACTGATTCTGACTGCGGATTACTCCGTATATCTGATCACGATACAGGGCTCACGGCGGGTGTGACAGGTCGAAAGGGGATGCTTACTCTTCCTAGGCACCTGATCCCACCTTTGGCATATCCAGGATTCCGTGTTTGCCAAACTTTCTAACTGTATTCCACATAGGGTTTGTGAGATTAGCCACTTTTCGTTATCTTCGCTTTTCCATTACTTATTGATTGCATAATTTTTAAATTGATCTCTCTCTCTCTCTCTCTCTCTCTCTCTCGGGAGTCGACACCTTTTTTTGTCTTTTATAGTCTATGCCTTAACCGACTGAGCAATCAAATGAAAAAAATATATAATATAAATATTGCTGATATTTACAAGTTTTCATTCATGTTTTAAAAAGCCGCCCGCGTGGCGCAGTGGTTAGAGCGTCGGGCTCAAAGATCTGATGATCCTTGAGTCGGGGGTTCGAATCCCACTGTGGGTGCCGGTCTTTCGGACGAGACCGTATAAACCGAGGTCCCGTGTCGCAGTAGGTGTGGCACGACAAAGATCCCTCCCTGCTCAAAGGCCCTGAGTGCCGAGCATAGGCCTAAATTTGCAGCCCTGTCACCGGTAATGGTGACAGCCGCCGGATAGCTGAAAAATTGCTCAGGCGGCTATAAACAAACAAACATACAAACAAAACAAACAGGTTTTAAAAGGAAGTTACCCATTATGACGATGTAGTATACTTCCTCATAGTATACTTCCTCATTATATATTTATCTTTGATATTATCCCGAAGGAGTGGTAAGAGGGCATCCTTATCAAGCAGCCAAAGAAGGGAGATGTGAGGGACTGCGGCAACTACCGTGTAATTATGCTCCTTTCAGTGTCCGACAAAGGCCTCAACAGAGTCTTTCATCGAGAGGATGAATGAGGCGCCTCAGTGGACAGCAGGCTGGTTTTAGACGCAACAGGTCATGTGCTGACCAGATAGCCAGATTGTTCATCACCATAGATCAGTCACTGGAGTGAAAGTCCCCTTCTACGTCAAATTCATCGACTACAGGAAAGCGTTCGACAGCGTGGACCGAGAGACGCTGTGGAAGCAAATGAGGCACTACGGTGGACCCGAGAAGCTCGTCTGCCCGATCAGCAGCGCCTGCCAAGGCATGACGTGCAGAGTCTTCCATGCTTTCGAGATGTCCAAGAATTTCGAGGTAAAGACAGGAGTTTCGACAGGGATGTTTGCTGTCGCCATTCCTCTTCCTTCTGGCCATCCACTGGATCACAACAGATAAGAACAATGATATACAGTGGACATTCCTGACGCAGTTTGACAATCTCGCACAACCACAGTCAGATGTAGGACAAGACAACTCGCCTTGCAACAACATCAGTAGGAACGTGTCTCAAGATCAACCAGATGAAAACAGAATTGATGAAGATCGACACTACTGTCAAATCAACGGTCACAGTTTGTGGAGAGCCCATCAAAGAACGGAACGACAGGCCAAGTAAGTATGATGTGATTGATATATAATATATACTTCGACTAGCTCTCAATTAATTAGACAAATAATGATAATAATTGTTATTATTATTAATAAAAAAGGAGCTGGGAGGAAGGACAAA
Organism: Ostrea denselamellosa; assembly: GCA_024699665.1. Lineage (NCBI taxonomy): Eukaryota > Metazoa > Mollusca > Bivalvia > Ostreida > Ostreidae > Ostrea > Ostrea denselamellosa. The sequence continues at coordinate 13,950,430 of JAMZEH010000014.1, forward strand.
CTTGCTATACATGGGAAATTCTGCTTTATAGTATAGGGGTGAATCTATAATTATAGCCATTTCTCCGGGGAGAAAACAACACCGTCACCCATGGCGACCTTGACCTATTGGTTTTTAATGAGTACATGAAAACTGATAGATAATTGATTGCTATGGCCATACCATTCTACGAGCATGTTCTTTTAGGTCACCCCTTTTCTTCTGTTGCCATTTTGTCACGAGCCAGGTTTCGAGGCTGTTGTATACTGATAAAAAAGTGAAATGCTTAGTAGAATTTCATATTCATTTTAAGATATGAGAAATACATAATAAATGATGTAAACGCTGGGTTAGAAAAGTATCACGACCACTAATGATAAGTCTAGTGTGTCCCCGCGAGCACCAATGACGCCTGACAATGCCCATGGGCACAATAAAGTCTCCAAGACACTGTCTACGGATGTTTTTCCACCCCAACTGTAGAGCTTAGGCCAGTTACTGCAGAATCAGAAGCTGCGGTTGTCTGTGATGGATGTGCCTATCCAGTTTACCCCATGCATGTTCGATTGGGATCAAATCTGATGATTTGGATGACCAGGAAAAACCTGGATTAATGCCTTTTCCAATCTCTATGTTTACTGTCGACTTGACATTATATAATTCTTGTACAATGTGTGTGAATGTATGTATGAATGCCTTTGTAAGATACCAAAATTGCAAATAAAAAATAACGATTATATTGTGTCCTTGAAGAACACTACGTCTTATACGAACAGTATGTGGTCTGGCGTTGTCATGTTGGAATACTGCTCCGGATGCTGCATTATTGGAACCACGTGTGGCTGTGTGACTGTACCGTATGGCCGTCAAAGTACCCTTTATATGAATCAATGCTGTCCTGCCTGTATAGGACATCGATGCCCACATCATAACACCACCCCCCTCCTGGATGCAATTTTACGCAACACGTTCATTTTGGCGGCTATGCACTCGTCGGGCATCCGCAGTAAAAACCGATATTCATGACTGAACCAACTGTCCGCCAGCGTCACCGCGGCCATATATATTCCACGAGCCTGAGATCATTGGAATCGCTTAAGGCGATGTTGCGGAGTCTGAGCAATGTTACGAACAGGTCTGCGCGCTTTTGTAGTTGTTTGCGAACAGGCTGATCTGATATTTTGCGAATCCCAGGAATGGCAGATGCTGTAGATGACGCTGTTGTGAATCGTTGGCGAAGATGATGCAATCGGATGAAGTAATCCTTTGCTGCTGACGTCACCTGTGGTCTACCTGCTCTATGACTATTAATCAATCAACTTCAAAACACACGTAGGGCCTTTTCTCATTGTTTTAGTCTTCGTCGAGAAACCATTGCCATAATTTTAGACAATATAATATAACTTTTTTGTAGACAGATTCATGTATTGTCTCGGTGAATATTGGTACATCTCTCTCTCTCTCTCTCTCTCTCTCACACACACACACAAACACACACACACAAGATTTCAGCAATACCCGGGACCTAAAAGTGTCGGATCCACGAACGGTTAAACACAAAAATTATTTAAAACACTAAAATGACCAACGACACGAACAATTAGACTGCAGAAATTTTGGGACGAGCTACCCCATCCTCAGGATTTACAAAAGTAAAATATATACAAAAAGTTAGCACTAAATCTACAAACGCATATACGTTGCAGATAGTTCTGGCTAATCAATATACGTTGATAGCCTTTTTTGTACATGTTTTACTTATGTTAACTTTCCTGTTATATATATATATATATATCACAGTGCAAATATGACCAATATGATAGATATACCTTGTCCTGGTGGTCAGACCATCAAACTTTAACGGTAGATTGGTCATGATTAGTACGAAGGTTGTTCGATATGTAATGTGTATTGTACGATATCTCCAAACCATTTGACCCATAAAGTGAAATGTACATCACATCCCTTCAAAGTATTTTCCGCGGTTTGAAATCTCTGAACCCATTTCTGAAATGCGTCACGGTACGTTGATTTAGGTAGACCTCTGAGGCACTAACTGATGGCTGAGCCAAGGGCTTGTCGGACTTGTAACGACAACCAGAAAAGAACTTTTGGAAAAGGGAAAAAGTCGCATGGGGCTAAATCAGGAGAGTATGGGGGTGTGGCAGACGGTAACCTTTAGCGACTTCAAAAATTGCTTCACAAGCTCAGATGTATATGATGGCGCATTATCATGAATTAGACGAACATGCCTAAATCCCCACATAGGGCGTCGTTTATGATAATATTTCTTGAGCCTTTTTGGTAATACCGACCTGTAACACCTTTGTCCTTCCGCACCGGAATTTGTAGGCCTATACCACCACATGAGAAGAATATGCAATAAAGAACCTTCTTTTCTGGCAACGTAAAGCCTTCTACCGTGTTTAGTTAGCCATATTTCGATTCCAATTTTACTTGTTTGAAATAGTGAACCCATGTTTCGTCACTAGTGACAATGTTTGAAAATTGTCTTTGATTGAATTTGGGAAACATTTTGAGCAATTGAATAGCGGTTTGTACTCATACCCGCTTTTGGTCATCTGTCAATATATGCGGTATCCATCAGGCAGAATAGAAATCTTTCGTACTTTCAAAGTACGCTTCAAAATGAAATGCACCCATGATTGCGATATGCCAACAGTTTCGGCAATATCATGTATCGTGTACCTGCCATCACTTTCAATTATTTCCCTGACGTTTGAGACATTTGCCTTGTCTGTCGGTCGGCCAGATTTAGCTGCATCTTTGACGGATTCTGTGCCAGTCAGAAATTTCTTTCTTCACCTACGAACTGTCTCATAAGATACCTTATCAGACCCATAAACTTCCACCAATTCAGTAAAAATCTGCATTACCGAATGACAGAGTTTTGTGCAAACCTTTATATAAGCTCTAATTTCTTCAATATTCTCAACCCGTTTGCCAACCATCTTTACAACAGTGGTCAACAACTGGCTCTATTGAAATGACTTTAAGATTAAAACTACGTGGAGCTGAAAGCTTGTGTTTATACTTTTGGAAATGTATTGAATAGAGCTATTCAAAAGTATCATCATCCACGAAATCGTGCAAAGCGTTATCGCGCTGTGGTACAATACACATTACATATCGAACAGCCCTCGTAGATGACCCCCTATTGATTTCAGGTCAGATAATAGAGTTTTCTACTAAACAATAATTCTGCAACCTATAATCAGATAATCGTTTATTGATCGTCATCGAAATTCACGGGCAGGCTGGTCACGGCTAGTAGGTGATTTCTATTGATTTTAGGGTTATAGGTCATAGAGCTTTCTACCATTCGTACAATATCATGTTTTTCGGCTAATAGATATAAAATTCTTTACTTGACAAACATCAAAATTCATTGGCAGGTTGACCATATGCGACAACTTGATTAAGGTCACTAGACACACACACAAACACACACACACACTCTCTCTCTCTCTCTCAGTTTCTACGTTCTACATTGTATAGTTCCACTTACTTGTAGTGGAGTATTTTAAAAAATGACAATTTTTCAATTTCAATATTTCATAGTTTATACGTACAAACTTAGATAAATGAGTTGTTATCGTAGTTTGCACTCTTCTGTTGCAATGATTCATGCACTCCTCAGTTTGAGTATAATCTGTAACTAGCCTGCTCACTAGAAATAAATTGTTTTAAGAACAAATGTAAATATTGTTCCCTCTTTGTTATATACGCCGATGAAAACGAAAGAACCTCTACATTAACATTTAACATTGAAAACCACCTGTTTTCTCTCTTTAATTATTTTCCCTTTCGCATTCTTCATGATTACTTACCAAAACGATTATATATTTCTGCGTCTTTCTCAAATGCTTTGGGTGTTGCCGCTTTCTGCACATGTATTGACAAAAAGGGCATCATTCTTTGCATTAGTTCTGATTGTTTTGGCAGCAAATTCATGCATAGCTATAATTCAGAGGATTAATTTTCATCGATATGCATGGGGTGTGCATTCTAAAACCTCCCTCTCCCTCCCTTTCTCTCTCATCTATTAACACTGACGTGAATTAGTAATTATCAACACTTTTGCATAATTCACCATTATTTTGATATTACTGAACAATTTGATCCTATTTAAATTACCATTATAGTAAATTTTCCGAATGAAGACACAGCCTACTCATTCGCGAAATTTTATGAATGGAAAAAAAAAAGCGATGAATGAGTAACTACGCATATCAAAAAGAAGGGGCCCTTGATCGCTGATTGGTCAGCCGAGTTACCTTGATTTGCACCTGTTGCAGGTAGTCCCGCCTACTGGCGTTGCTTGGGCCGTTTTAGCGGAAGTCAACACATGATAACACCGAGCAGACAGTATTTTGTTTTGGTGGTAGGTGGACTCAAATTCAGTCGGTGATGTTAATTGACGACAGAATGACCGTTTTGCTTTATTACGTGGATCGTTTATTTTTTGTGTTGTCAGCCGGATAGAGGAAGTCGGAAGAAGGAGATTTTCTCGCTAATTCAAAGGTTCCTAAATGAAGAGTCGGGATGCGCTCTTCGCCGCGAAGGGGTACTGGTGACTGTCGTCTGCTTGTGATTGGAATTGTGAAACACGTGTTGGCGCTGTCTCTCATTCTTTTTGTGATGTGCATAAGTCATGCAGGTGTTGACGCGTTAAAGTGTACCCCATGTAACCTAAGCGCGTGCCCTAACCCCCCTACTGACTGTCCCCGGGGCACGATTCTGGATGTGTGCGGATGCTGCCAAGTGTGTGGTAAAGACATCAATGAAACGTGTGGGGGATCATTTGAAATCCTGGGTAAATGTGGAGATGGACTGGAGTGCGCCTTAATCTCTGAGGTCGGGGACTCGATCACGGGCAGCGAAAAAGGGGTCTGCAGAGGTAGGTCGCATGTTCAATATTGACTTGTTTGTTGTACTGTACAAATTGATAAAGTAAATGTCATGTGTTTTGGGATCTTTAAAACACAACCCCTGATAAACTTTTTATATAAAAGTTAACGACCAAGGCTTTACTTGGGGAAAAAAAAAAGACAAAATTCTTATCGCTAGAGAGCCGTTTAATGTTACTCACTGAACTACTTTCGATTTATGTTATTGGGCGTCATTTTTTTCCTCATAGAGTGTAGTTTGGGGCAAAGGGATGTAATGATTGGAATGCTTAATGCATTTTCTTGTAGCGAGCGTGAAATATACATCCATTGTATTATGTGCAGCAGAAACGATGCATATTATCTTGGAGATTGTTCATCAGTAAAACCTGCATGCGTGCATGTGGTGATAATGCTCTCGCAGCAGATGATTACTCGAGTATTGTCACCAATACCAAGCCAATTAAAGAAACACAGATCAGAAAACAAACACCAATACCTGATGATAGAACTTTATTAATTTATGATTGTGAAGAAATTTGCTGCACAGTCGGAATGAAAAAAAAAACCCAAACCATTTGTGTAGGTGATCTCCCACCCCCAGCCTCGGTCCATGACCCTTTCAAGCGTTCGTCCTCCATTTAAGGTTATTGGATTTTTTATATGTAATAGGAAATTTGGTCATCTCTCTTTCAGTAGTTTTTTTCCTTTCCCAGTGCCGAACTTTAATGCTGCCCATACGCATATTTTATCCACTTGCTTGAACACATTGTTGGGCAATAAACTGTCAAGAATCTTCATCTCAATTTGTCATTTTATACATTTGATTTGAATTTATTGCATGGTGTATTCTCTTACCTGGTTTTTTTTAATCACTTCACAAAACCTTATGATTATTAAATATCTATGCAATTGTAGTACTTATCCCTCCTATAAATTTAACAAAATAAAATGTTGAAATTTAACATCAATATCTATAAATACAAATTTATCTAACTTTTGATACTAAGTGCAATTTATTTGAGGGTGGAGGTTACCTTCTATAGTAAGCAGGCCTCGTCTTTGAAAATTCCACTGATAGGCCTATTGATGAAGAACCATGAACTGACCAAGTTCATAGCTCAGCCATATGTATCCATAATTTTGTGATTAATGTATATGTAATCATGGTTTAATTCAAAGTAATCAAAATGCAACATTATTAACAGTCAGTGGAAAAAAATCTTGCAGTAACTTGCTGAGTATCAATTTTTGTTTTACATATGATTTTTGCTACATTGTTGAGGAAACAGACAAAAAAAAAAACATTGCCATGACATGCCACAACACATACAGGCCTTGTGGAGTTTATTTTCAGATCTCTGTAAAATTGTTAGATGCAATGAAATAAAGGTGATTGAGGTCAATATTTCCCCCAGACAAGAGAACAAATATTTTAATGCCTCATTTGCTGAAATGCCAGTAAACAGAAGTGGAGGAGGTTATTAAATGTTGAACACATCACTGAATTATCAGTGGTGAAATCGGGGGAATTAAATGACTCTGATGTTTATTTATATATCTGAAAGATATTTCAGCTTCTTGACAGCTGATTATGTTAATACTGCAGTTTTTAGGGCTGGTAAAAGGGATAGCTAATGTATTTTGAAAGAGCTCTGTAAATGGAATGCAGAAGTTCAATGGGTCCAACTGAGAGACTGTTATTGTACGCAGATATAAAATTCTTTCATCAAGTTGGATACACCTAAAATATTCTTTAACCCTTCTAATAAGGAAATTCATGTGTTTTTTTCTTTTTGAATGCAGTTTTTAGTCTCTTGTGCCTTTTCATCTTTTATGGATTGAATCCAAACATAACTCTTGAATTTGTCCACCTACAAATGTTGGTTTAAGGCAGTTTTATAAAAATGAGTAAAATATGTAGGTAAACAGTTATAAAAACAGGGACACATTCTACGTTTTATTTTTTGGCCCTCTTCCATACATTTCTTATGTCCTATATATGCATGTGTTTCAGCATCCTCCAAAGGCTATGCGACATCAAATATTGACATACTCTTTAAGGCCAGGTTAAAACAATTTGGGATCCAGTATCTTGGAACTTCACTTTATTGTAATTACAAGCATTCTGTCAGGTTAGTCCTCCATTATGGGTGATCTGCTTCATGATTAAAGTCTTTAAATGTGTTTGTCTGTGGATAATGATCTAAATTGGACAAATATTTGTACACATCCTGTCTATCATATCGACTGTTCAGTACCTCTTGTACCTATTGATTTTCTTTTCTGTCAAACTTATGGTTGGTTTTTGAGTGACCTTGACCTGAGGCCATAACGGTCACATAGTCATGAAAGAGTGATCTACAAGTGCTTATAATTTAAAGTTATTTACTCATTACAAGTGAATTTTGAAGAGATATATTTATTTACAGTAACATTTTCCATGAGTTAGGATGATCTGACATTTATAAGGGTAAATGTCAAAGTAGATTGTTAGAAAATAACCAGTTGACTTTGCCAATGAAGTTAAAAAGGTTTTTATTTTAATATGTGGATTATTGTATTATTTTTAAAGTTGATAATCTTTTCTCTTTGTAAGTATTAAAGGTAATTAGAAATCATTTAAGAGTAGCATAATCCAATTGTGTGATGTAGAGTTATATTGAAAATTAAACTGCATAGTTGAGAATGCAAAATTCTTTTGAATATAATCCTTGAAACTATGAAATTAGCCAAAAATGACGGGACATGCATCATTGTATTGTGGAAGAATAAGGACGGAAGAATAAGGACGGAGTTGTAAGATGTCTTTGTTTATTATGATTGAATAATTCCAAGCTTTCTGGTTGGCTGAGATCCTGAAACTAGAAAAAGTAGAAGGTTATGATTCCTCAATTTACCACAAAGTGAAGAAAATGATTGATTTTTCCAACACTTTACCAGAAATAAATTGGAAATTTCTACACTATTATGATTAGTTCTTAATTTGTGAAAGTTCAATGAAATCTTGTGTCTCTGACTACTTTCCATCAGGTCTTGCACTAAAGATGCAAACCTGGCCAGTCAGGTGTTGGCTGGTAAGCTCAAGAAGCATTTTGATGTTTGAAATTATATAATCATAAGATAACAAAAACTCGCATCTAATCACATTAAACTTGGTCTTTCACTCTAGCTGTAAACAAAGTTGGCCAACCAGGTATCGCTTCATGGGTTCAAGTAGCAGGTGTCAATTTTTCGAATTATACAGTTATATAATAAAACAATTGTCAATGTTTTAATGGTCAGTATGATATTTCTAAATATCCTTGAGCTACTATATTCGCCTTGTCCTCCAGACTTGGTGAATATTGTACATCTTGGGTAACTAAAGCATCATATTGCTAAACCTTAAATTTGTCAATAAATTTTGTAATGGTGTCTACATATTATAGGCCTGAGTTTCAATGTTTGAAACTACTTTATTTTCATTGATTGATTCTATATGTATACAAGTTTGTATTCTGACAAATTTACAATTTTTAGAGAAAAATGATAGAAAAAGTTGAAAAAATTTCAAAACGTGTTTCTTATATTGCTGTCAAGTACTTATAATTTATTCAGCAAAACATGTACTATCAAAGTCGGAATGATAATCTAACTAAAGATGAAAAAGGGGAGTGCAGTTTTTTCATCTTATCTAAAAGGAAATTCCAGTATTCCTTGAATAGATGATAGCAAGAGCAGACATTACAAGTCAGGGTCAAGAATGCTTTTGCTCTGTGATGATCTCTATCATCATTTGTACAGTAGGAGTATGTTCATTCTCAAAGTGAATCTCTTGTCTGGTGTAATATGCAGAGGCAAGCTATTTGTAGATTTTAAATTCCCAGAGTTTGTGATATGACATGTATCATGATGTTTGGTCCTATCTGTCTTGCTCTTTGCTCATACTTTAGCAATTGTTTCAACAGCTTGAAATTCATTTTCCCCCTCTTTTTGATTAAAGTTAATTCACAGAAGTTAAAAATTGTAGTTTTTTTTTGGTATTTGTCATATTTTATTTCATGTACACTACATTATGATACATTGACTAGAAAACTATACTATGAAGATGAGGTTTTAGTTTTCTATTCAGTATTAAGATGTGTTGAATGTTGTTTTGAAGTCCTTTATTAGATGATCACATACATGTGTTAGTAAGGGAGTTAATTGATAATTGTTAATTGATTGAGAAAGGGATGAATTTTTAGCTCAACTTTACAAAGTCTGGGATAGCTCATGGGTATCCTGGTTAAAATTTAAGGATGAATAACATATATTATTATGGCTGACTTCCTTTTGAAACACAAATGCATTTAAAAATAAGTATCAATTATAAATTCTTTGTTGATCCTTTTAAATTTTGTTACTTAGTTTTGAGCTCTGAGTTACCATGTAAGAGTTTTATCCAGGTAGGTTTCATCTAAAAATTGAAGTTACTCAAAAACTTTAAGCTGGTTATTACCCATAAGATATAGGTCACAACTGTCATCTGAAGCAAGTTATTGTCAGGTTACCATTCCTAGATGCAACATTTGTGCAAATCTTATCAAAGCTGGACCACAAGAGTTGTGTAGGAATGAGACCAATTTTAAAAACTTTTAATCCAAAGTAATGGTCATTTCAATCATTTAACCATTTAAAAAAGATCATATTCAGCATCCAAAGTTTATTGGTGCATGGTTGATACAAAGTACCTTCCAAGCCAGTTTGGTTCAGGTTGAATCTAAATTTCTGAGTTATTTTGTAAAGCAACATGGTACTTCCATTGTAGCATTCTTCGATTTGGGGTTGTCTTTCCAAAAATTCAGTGACAGCCCACAGATGTATTGAACATTTGCATTAATCCAACCAATCGCTTTCTCTCTTTCTCTGTGTGTGTGTTGCATTCCTAGTAGGATGTGTACTTAAAAAATTGTAGGTTATAGACTCACATTTGTAGAATAAGTAGGGCTGTCATGGTTCCAAAATTTTTGAGGTTGGGTCAGTTCAGGATTTATAATTTGGGTTCGGGTATTCCAGTGGACTGCTTTAGACTTGACATTCATGCTAGAAACAGCACTGGCACTTCTACTCATGTCCATTTCATGTATTATCATTGATGATACAGTTCCTGTGGGGTATTTTTAATGTTTCTGATATATCTTACATTTTGTCATTGTTTGTTTCAAGATATCATTACTTGACAATAAATTAGGCCACACTTCAAATTTTGACGCCATGTTACAATTCTATTATAAGATACCAGACCCAAACCAAAATCTGGAATAATGGAACTGAACTCAACCCAAACAACATGACCCACGGTTCTTGGTTATTTCGGGTACCTGTTTGCAGCCTTAAGAATGAGTGATTAAGTTAGAATTCTTGGTGCAATGTGTCCATTTTGATATAGTTTAAATAAGCCACACCTGGATTACACATTACATGGTCAATGATATAGGGATGCATACTACCAACTACGTTTGCATCAGATGCAGAATTTGACTTGCATATTATCTATAGGCAATTCCATGAAAGAGTTCCTTTAGAAATGAAGTACTATATCAGTGACACACACTATATATTAGATAATATTATATGGTTTAATTTAGGATTGAATGATTGTTTTGTTTTACATCTATTGGGCTGAAGAGTGATAACTGAAAAATTGAATGGTATATGTGATAGAATGTTATGATAGATTATCTGCACAACATTTTGTAATACTTTCACAAGAGATATTTACATTTTCATGTAAAATGCTTGAATACTTTAGAATTTACCACTTGCTTTGTACACATGTGTGAAATTGACAGAATAGCTGGATCAACATCTGCTATACTGGTTTTGACCACTATGATCTTGAACACAGCCTTGATATGCAGTGTCAAGTTCCTGTTTTCTATGGCTACTGGGGCAGAAACAATAATACTCTGAGTTTGGATTAAAAAAATTGCAAAATTGTACTAGTATGATATTTCATAGTCAAATATCTTGTATATTAAGAAATAGGAAAATTTAATGGTTTACAACAATATTTATTTGTTGAGTCTATCATAAAGCCCCATGGCCATTTTTTGATAGCCATCATTAAGGATCCTATGTTTCTTTAATGTCTTTTATATAGAGGTCACAAGAGCATAAGATGAGTTAGTGCAACAAATTTTGATTTGGGCAAGATTAGCAGTCAGGGGATGGGGTTTCTTAATATTGTGTGGATGTCTACCATAAAATGGAATGTTTAAGTCTTTAAGGTTTGGATCATTTAAGAAACTTGCCTCTTTCTAATGCCAAGTGATTGCTACCTATTTTAATGGCCCAGATCTGTCCTGGTCTTGGAATCCCCTGGACAGAGACCTCCTACACAGGAAGTTAGATTTAATATTGACATATTTATGGTTCAAGAACAGTTTTGGAAAGATATATCGTTGAACATTTTGAAATTGAAAAATTTCTTGAATTTTCTTGGTTTGAGAATGAAAAGTATATTCATCACTGGTCTGTTGTTTATATGGTTAAAGAGCTGTAACAAAGCAGGTAGAAGAGTTGTAACAAAGTTCTTGCTCATGATGGATTTCAAATTTGTGTGTACAAGACCCCCAAGAATGTAAGCAACTATATACAGTATGAGGATTTTTAAAGAAGAGCTTTATTCTCGGAGGAATTTTCCTGATTGGATGTGCGTATAGGAGGGTGGGGGATGATTTATGAAAAATAAAATATTAATGAATATATGATTTAGTATGAATGACAGCTCCTGAATATAATATATACTTTGATTATCTTTCATATGTAGTAGTTAGGGGTCTATGGACCATGGGTATCGACCTGGGTAGCTCAATGGTTAAAGCACCAGACTAGTGATGCAGAGGTCCTGGGTTAGATTTGTGGTCCAGCTAAAAAGTGTTCTCCTCTCATAAATTGCATGTGGTGCCACTGAATACCCCTGGTGAAAGTCCTGCCGTGGGCAAAAGAATCTAGGTGGTGTGTCTTTGAGGGTGAAGATGATTTAAGGGAGGAAATATAGTAGTTGGATATCAGCATGGGTTGCTCAGTGGTTAGAGCACCTGACTTAATAGTGATGCAGGGGTCCCAGAGTCGATTCTTGGTCCATCCCAAAATCTTCTCCCCTCATATATTACATGTCTTTTTAAATGAAGTTTTTGTTTGTGTTGGTTTTTTTTTTGGTTTTTTTTTTTGGTTTTTGTTGGAATTAATTGAACAGTAGGGTTATGATGAACATTCAAAGTGCACCTTACTAATGTATGGTATGATATGCTTTTTTTTGCTTTGTTTTCCCCATATACAGTCTGCAGTTTAGTAGACATATGGCTTATCTAAAGAGTCGGAGATTGAACTGGACAATCGGATTAGTTCAAGCAAACAATGATTCAGCAGAGAGCAGACTTTCCTTAATAGTGATCAAAATGGGAAGTTATGTCACTGCATTTAGATTCTTCATTTATCTATTTGTCCAAATGTCATTAGATATATGTTTAGGTCACTTTATCTGATAGTGGTGGAGCACCTTAATTGAACATATCTTCTAACATTGTGACAGAAAGCCAATTTAGTGATTTGGGGGCAAATATTTGAATTACATGACACATGAGGACACTGAAGCTTGATCAAACTTCGGTCTCTGTTATATATATACCCACAACAAACTGTCGAAACTTTTAATCGATATATTACCTTGACCTCAGTATAATGTTTTGAAAGCAGACAACTTGAAAGTTGTGGATTTTTAAGTTGCATGCTCATTGGGCTGCAATGAATTTAAAGTTTTCATTTCCATTAAAACCCTGGTAATATTTTCTGCACAGTTCTAAATGTGACTTTTATTTCTTAGATAGTAATTGCATGCACTAGGAAAGAGCTTGTGAGATATAATGCCATCGTGGATTTAAAATGGGTGATGCTCCTGCTTTCTCATTTTCATGTACTGGTCTGGGTCATTTCACAAGTTAGCAGAAATTTTTGGCAGTACTAGACTGTTCCTTCAATCATCATTAGCCGTCTGTTTGGGTGAGGTGTTGACTAGAATTTTGTCTGATTCCTGATGATAATGGCTGTGTATTGTAAGGAGATGGATGTTTTGATCTGTGGATTATTGCACGTTTGACCACAGAGTGCAAGACAGTCTGTGTTATATCTGTTTTTTATCTCATGACTTGTCTGATAGCTAGTGATTGGATAGAACAGGGTCCCACCAAAAGAAATTGACATTCTGTTCTTTTTCCTCAGGCTTTTAAATATTTTTCTTTTTCGATTAATACTCAAAAATGTGTAAATACATTTACTGACTGACAGCACAAAAATGTTTATTATTAATATGATATGGCTCAAATATTTGGCGCTGACAGAATATATAGAAAATATCATTGCTATATGATATTATCCACTTGATGGGATGATAAGCGATTTTCTGATCACATTACAGTTATGTGTCTAATTAAGCAAACTTAAATAGCTTTTGGGGAAAGAATTTTCTATTAAAGGGCTGGTGGTAGGTATTCCACAAGATCAACAAATGTCAAGAGATTTTTTTGATAGCTAACTGATTCAAAATGAATACAATTTGAGCCTTATGAAATGGCCCCCTAAAATGATTTATAGTATTTTAAGCAAAGTTTAGTTTTCTGATAGTTCATGTACCTACAGCTTTTCCCAGATTTTTTATTGCAGCATATGCCAAACTATAGCATACCTTATACCATGGAATTGCATAGCATAGCATAGTACATGCATTTTCAGCACAGAGGGTTGATTATTTGGTATATGATCAAATTATATGTTAAGTTAGATGCTTTAAAAGTGCATGAAATGTATTACTTTTTAATATTTTTTGTTATATAAAAGGTAAATAATTTATGCGTGAACAGAGTAGAAGTGAAATGACTTAACATGTTCAGCCATTGTTTAAATTGTTTATTTGTAACAATAGGTGGGTTTTTTTCCTGAAAAATGTTATTTGTAGATACTGTTGTTATATAATTGTGAAACAAAATCAATATAGAGGATGAGCTAGCATCAACAGCTGGTCTAATTATAGGCCCAATGGGCTCAGCAGCTGAGTTATTAGTCCTAAGAAATAGTGCTATAAAATTAACATTCAGTGACTCCACTGTCTGGTTAGGGAGAACATTATGATACAGGATTAATTAAGAAATGTGTCTCAGTTTATGAAAGTACACAAGATGAAAATTACTTTGAGCCTTTATATGATATAAAGTTGGGGCATTTTGTGCATTATAATTGGTTTATAAAAGAAATCATACTAAATGAGTAGAAATTACTTTCATTACTCAAAATTCAAAATGTAGCTATGCATAAATTGATGTAATTTGATGAATGATTATAAAGAAAATTAGAATTTTATATGATGTGGAGCAATATTGCCAAAGTAACAAATGGAAACAGCTACCGAGAGGAGCTAAACGAATTGTGAACCAATTCAAGTGATTTGAATTACTAGCTGCAGTCATGAAAAAAAAAATCCACCTTGGATTCACCAACATCTGCACAGCCCCACTGTATGATAGCTAGGCAATACATACATCTAAGTTCAAACATAATTTTAATGTGTTTAGGATTAACATTTTATTTATCATGCTTGACTTATTGTGATGCAGCTTTCATCACATAAATCAGGAGAATATTGAAATGAAATTAATGCAAGGGCGTTGTCAAAGTCCTCAGTTGTGAAGAATCATATGTTAAGCAATATAATACCACATCATTCACTTTCCAGTTTCTCGTGGCATACAAATCTCGTAGCATACTTAAGCTGCAGAACTGTAACTCTCTTAGAAAATAGTTTGGACAGATCTGATATGTCCCAATATGTTCTCAGAGAGCTACAGTTCTGCAGCTAAGCATACTATACAAATCTTATACCATATCAAAGAAATATTGACATCACTGTTGGTATATACAGCCAAAATAATGGGGGGGGGAATTTATCAACACCATTACTGACTAGCATGCAAGACATATCAATTAGAATTTTGTTATCATGGGATGAATTAAAAGAACACATATTTATAATATGACTGGCATAAGTTGACAAAATCTTTGAATGAAAAGCAAGCAGTAATTGAAGAATATGGTAAAAAAAAAATTTCAAACAATAAAATGTATATTTTTTAAAGTTTGAAAAAAAAATTCAATTCTGAATATTTTTATTTGTCAATTTAGGCCTGATACTACAATAATGATAATAAATATTTTGCTTTTTCAGTTATATGTTTAACATCTTAAGCTTTTATAAACATGAATTTGAAGTCAATGAAAAATGTTACAAAAATGCATCATTTTCCTTTGTTAGAATCCAGCTACTGCAATTAATTGGTAGATAATTTGAATCCATGAGTAGATTTGTAATGACAGTGAATGCATGCACAACTGACATTGTGGTTTATCAGCTTGAATGCACAGCACACAGACCAAAACTTAACACAACCGATGTTTTATTTAATCGTAAATGTTTCCATGACCCACCTGTAGAAGAGGGTATTGTAATGTAAACAGGCAAAGTGAGAACATTTTGTGTAAGTTTAAATTGATGTCATCATCTCTTTTTTGGCATATAAAGCATCTGATGTGATACGAGTCCTCTGCATAAAATTTGGTTATGGAATGAGTAGGTCTGGTTGTTTGTATGATGGAGCATTGGATAATTTCTTTTTACACTGACTGTATCATAAAATATTATGTCATATATTACGCATGTATTTTGATTTGAAATGGCATCTGTATGTTGAAGAATGCAGTGAACTGGACATAAGATAGTTAGTTCTTTCTAATTTTTTAGACATTCTTTTTTATCATCCCAGAATAATTCTGAAAAACAATTACAGCTTGTATTTATAATCTGCATCAACAATTTATATACTAGTTTAAAAATTAGCCAGACATTGAAGATACAAGTATCCTTGATCCATGTATATTTGTCAGAAATGGTAATTTGCTTATTCTTCTGCATGTAATTAATATCAATGTTACACAAAGAAGATAAAACATGACAAGTTCCTGCTTTATGTGACAGTTTCTTTCATATGAACTGAGGATTTAAATTAATCTCATCTGGAAGATTCAGAAATTATATTGTATGTCTTGAGTATTTATGAGATGATCTTGCTGATTCTTTAAAGGATATTCTCAACTCCAATTAACTTGTGAAATCTTATTTGAAAAACTATTACTGAATTCACCTGAACATTAATCAACTTCTTTTCTGAAAGTATTAAGCCAATGTTCCAACTTCTCTGAAAGTATTAGGCCAGTTTTTCAACAAATTTGGTATGAATCATTTTGTGGAGGTATTAAGGAAACTAGACTTAAGTGAATTTCAAGGTCACTGCACCCCTGAGGTGTCAGGGTCAAAGTTTAAATAATGCTGCAATATTTAAACATATTCTTTGGGGGCATTTAGTGCACGCTGATCTGTGTGTATAATCTTGATGAGCACAGATGCCTTTACCAAATTATGAAATTTGTGGTCCCATGATCAGATGTTCTGTTGCTAGGGTGGGGTTTCTTGGTTCATTTAGTGAAAATACATTGTTTCTTTTTAACTCCTGGACACCAAATAATGAAACTTAGTACATAGTTAATATTTAAAAGAAGAGAAGCCTTTACTGAAATTGTGAAATCCGTGACCCCAATGGGTCAGGGGTTCTAGTACTAGGGTTCATGTGTCAAAATGTATTAATCTTGAAGACTTCTTGGAAAGTACCTGTATATTTTTCTTTATATTTGGAATGGAACATCTTTTTGTTAATAGGAACAAATATTGTGGTGTTCATGGTCGATTAACGCATGTGGATTCTATGGGATGGGGTCTAAACTTTTGAAAAATGATGCAGTCTTGAAAAATCTTTACTTAAGGGACATCTAGCTGACAGACTGTGTATTGTCATGTTGAGCAAGGATGCCTCTACAAAACTGTGAAATTTGTGGCCCCAGTATTACTGGCTTTGGATTTCTGTTGCTAGGATGGACTTTCTGATACATCGAGTGAAATGCATTATTTCTTTGAAAAGCTTTCGACTCCTGGACCCCAACAACTAATCTGAGAACATGTTAATAATAAGAGAAGCCTTTGAGTCAGGTATCTGGTGCTTAAATACAGGGGCAGGACTTTAATGGTTGATGAAAATGCATTATTTCTTCTTGACTCCTGGACATCAACAGACCAAACTGTGTACATTAATAATAATGAAGAGAAAAGCTGTTACAAAAATTGTGCAGAATTACTGTAAGCATTGTAATTAAAAGCCATAACTATCTAATTCTCTACCTGATGCATTTTTAAATTTTAAAAAATCATGCTTGTTTTTTTTTTTGTTTTTTGTTTTGTTTTGTTTTGTTTTTAATTTTGTTAAGAATTAAAAGTTCAGAAGCATTGTGTGCATCAGGTTATGAAGAGCATAAGTAAACCTCTACCAAAATTGTAATATTACTCTTGGATATTGACACTGAATCTGAAAAGCTAAATTACATTGTGTTTTTTTTCTTTTAAAATTATTAACATCTATTGAAGAGTTGTTGCATGTTAAATCTCAGGTGACAGTTAAGGCCCCATGGGCCTCAATTTGTAACAGTGGAGTGAGTAAATATGATCTTGGAAGTTTTAATATGGCAGAAAAGTTAGATTTTTGTTTGTTGTTTTTGTTTGTAATTGGGAGTTGAGTTCAGTCCTAGGTTGTGACATTCTTGAGTCTTTAAAATAGATTAGAAGTTAAAGTTAGTCTTTCAAATAAGACTCTCTTGTGTGACACGAAGCATTTGCACTCAATTGCAACAATAGCATAAATCATTCCATCTAAAGCTGATGACTGAACTGAATGAGTGAAAAATTTAGAAAAGATGTAGAACTCTACACCATTTAGTAAAGGACAGACCCTCTGATGGATTATCATTTTAAGAAATTATTATTTTATATCAACTGGAAAAGATTCTTAACCAACAATTTTCACACATTATGTAACTTCTCAATGTGACATAGTGTGACCTATTTCATAACAATCTTCACCACAAATATTTTTTTTCAAGTCCAAAGGAGACTGAATACATTTGATAATTGCAATACTGTAGATTTACATAATGAACTAACACTGCATCATTTTGAATTATTTATTTAGCTTGACAGTAGTGAGATAAAAAAAATTGCTAAAATTTACTAAAAATGTAAATTAGGTCCTGAAAATATTTTGTTTTGCATCAATTTATTTTGCTCACGCAGTGCATCTTGCAAGATAGTGGGAGTTAAATTTTGTATGGATGATGCACAGTGAGACATTGTTGCAAGGTGATACTGTGGCAGTCTTGTTTAGGTTAAATGATGTGGTGGCAGTTTTGTTTGTTTGGGTCATTTAGGTTAAAAGATGTGGCAGTTTTGTTTGTTTGGGTTATTTATGTGAAATGAAGTGGTGGCAGTCTTGTTTGTTTGGGTTATTTAGGTTAAATGTTGTGGTGGCAGTCTTGTTTAATAGGTTTTTATTCAGGTCAAATGGTTGGAAAATATAACTTGGATTATGTAGATGTCAAATGCAAAATAAGTGGGGATCAATAAGGCAGAGTGTCTGGGCGGCACCCTGAGACAATCCTTGGTGCAGACCCCAGAGGTTCCTGGATTCTGCCTGACCAAGATTATGTTGATAATCCTCTTTCAGTCATTCAAAACTGTGTGACCTGGTGAAGCAGATTTAAGATATGAAAACTGTGTGAAGGGGAGGGGGACCTAATGGGCTTTAGCATACAATTTGCATGGTTTTTATTGCCTGGTTAAGAGATACTGTAGTCATTTTTCATGATTCAAATCATGTTTCAAAACTGGATAGCCATGATTGGGGTTCTGGAGAAGGGGTGTGTTGGGGTAGGAAGTTCTTGGATTTTAGAAAGTATTACTGTGTTCAATTTCAGTTTAGGGAACTGCATGATATGACTGATTTATGGACAGGAGCATACACTGTTACTGCTACAACTCTACAGTGTACAACAGCAAATAAATAATTCTAGTTGTCAATCTTAAACTTTCAAATTCAATAACTTGATATTGCTAATTACTCTAGCTACTGCATTATGTATAACTGAATTAAATATTTTTGTGATAATGAAATGTTACACTTTTCCCCCTCTCTTTCTTGCCAGAAAAGTTGTGACTTGGGTCCCCCAGCTCTGGATCAGGAGAGATTTGGGGTTTGGGGTCCCCCAACTCTGATAACCATGGGTCAGGAGAGATTTCAAGGGTTCTTCATTTCATTTTGAGGAGTGGACAAAATGCAGGGATACAAATATAATCTTGATTGATTGATTGATTATTTATTGCTTTCCGCCACACTCGACAATTTTTAAGTTATCTGGTGGCGTCCAGTTTTTGTTGGTGGAGGAGAGAACCCAGATACAATGTACCTGGGAAGAGACCACCGACCTTCCGCAAATAAACTGGCAAACTTGCTCACGTAACGCCGCGACCGAGATTCGAACACGCGCTGACAGAGGTGAGAGGCTTTGTGATTTTGAGCCCGATGCTCTAACCACTCGGCCTCGGAGGCCCCAATCTTGAAGTTATTCATAATGGAGCACATGTGCAGAAGACTTTTGTATATGAAACTCATTCTCTGACAATTAAGAAAACATGGCAGAATGTAAGATAGGTATAACATTAATAATGCTAACTTTAAAAATTTTTCAGAAATCATTCCAAAGAAATGTGCGAGAGTGAAATGTGACATTGCAATTAAAAGGAAGTGTCCCGTGGACTCCACTCTTATTGAAGTCTCAAGTCTAGACAGCTGTTGCAGAGTGAGCCATAAATGTGTTTGCAACAAAAACTATTGCAAGAAGACATCTTGCGCACCAGGATTTGAGAGTGTGCTACATCAGTCTGCGGAGGGTCATCCAGGGTCATGCTGTGACCAGTATGTCTGCAAACCATCAGGTCAGTGAATACATTTACATGAAAACTTTGTTAGGTTCCTGTGGAATACTGACAGATTTGAATTTTGTCAATTAATTTAAGTGATTTGAATTAAATTTTTTTTTACAAAAAATTGTAAGTTACCAGAACAATATGTTCAGTTTAGATTTTCAGTGGGGTGGAATGGGGTGAAATTCAAGAAAGGAAATGTTTTTTATGCCTAAATTTTGAATAAAAACTTGGACTGCTTATATCCTTTATAGAGATAAACACTTATATAATTTTGACAGAAAATGAAAAAAAGTCGAGAAAATTACTCACCACTTCTGACATTTTGTTCATTTGTGATGGAGATAACCTTAGATTTACATACAAAAGATGAGACAAGATAGTGAATTTACATTTAGGTACTTTGTTGGCAGATTTCTTTATGCATTTAGGGGTCTGAATTAGAAATTTATTTGCGGGCAATGATAACAAAACCAAGCATTTCACAAGGAACACTGGCTATTGGACACTGGGCAGTAATGTTTAACTGACCCCATGTAAGGCCATGATGGAAGTAAATAACATCAGACATGTGTGGCACCTATGGGGCCAAAAGATTTATGACCCACTTCATTTTTTTCAACGTGTATGACTTTCCATTGCTAGAAGGAATTTTTTCATGTTTATTTTCAAGTCAACAGAAAAGGTTGAATTGACTTTGTTGGACATATTTCCTGACAAAGGAATGTAGAACTTCAGTGTTGATAAAAAAGGTACATTGTATATTAATGTAATGATTAATGATGTAATTTGACAGGGACATTTTTCAAGTGTGATGTATAAATAAACCTTAATTCTTACTACGAAAGACTGAAAACTTTAAAAATCTTTCAGTCACAGGAAAATGGGCATAAGATGAAAATTTTACTCAAAATTTTATTTTTAGGTCACCTGAGTGACTAAGGTGACCTTTTGCAGTTGGTAGTTGTCAGATTTTGTCCATAATGCATTAACATTTGAACATAATCATCTTCTTCTCTGATTTAAGTAAATGGCCATTTTTCATTAAAGATATGACAGATTGTTTAGTAAGGAAAACAAAAACTGTCAATTTCATGGCCACTGGAGCCTGAGTGGTGGAGTCAAAACTTAAAATAAAAGGGCCAGTCTTTAAGTCTTCTTTAGTCAGAGAAATTACTAGATAAACTGTATGTATATAGTTATCAGATGAGCATGAGAATGCTTCTACCAAATTGTGCAATCCCTTACCCCTGGGTCAGGAGGTCTGATGTTAGAGTGGGGCTTTATGGTTCATATAGTGATATGCATTATTTCTTTAAAAATCTTATTCTTTACTCCAGAACACCGAACACTCAAAAATGAGTACAATATAGTACCCTTAATAAGAATTAAGAGAAGCCTTTATTATTCATGGCCCTGGGGTTAGTGTTTCTTGACTGTTAGGGTGGGGCTTTATGTTTGTATAGTGAAAATGTTGTAATCTTTAAAAATCTTCTTGAGAATCTAGCAGACAAACTGTGTTATATAGTTAGAATGAGCAAGGTTGAAAATTAGGACCCTTGTAACTCTACAGAACCTGAAGAAAACTTGTATGCAGTATGCAAGGATCCCTCAACCAAAATTTTGAAATTCATTACCCCAGAACTAGGGGTTCAGATTCTATGACAGGAACCAAATGGTTATAGAGTGAAACTACATTTAACATTTAGATGTCTTCTTTATTTCTGTGTATTGTAAAGAAATAGTATATGCATAATTATGAAAAGCATGTTACATGCCCTCTACCAAAACTGTGAAATTCCATACACCACTCGAAAGTGTAAAAATGGAGCAAGTTCCAAATATATATATATATATATATATATATATATATATATATATATATAATCATCATCTTTACCAGTATTGTGAATAAAATATACTTAATGCATGGTTATGAAGTGGATGCAGTCCTGTACCAAAGTTGTGGACAATTCCTTACCCTGCATAATGGGCAAAGGCTTCTGAGCAGAGCTAAATTAAGATAAAAAAAAAAGTGGTAATACAATTTATGTAATGAAATCAACCTCATTTTTCTGGTGCATTGTGACAATATGCTCTATAATAAAGAGCTTATGGAATTCTTAACTTCTAGACTAGTTAATGAGAATTCACAATGAGTACATGAATTTTAAAATGTACTTTTCTCTTGGCTGTTAAAAAATCTGAATTTGGAAACTTAAGGCCAATTTTTTATTGTCACATTTTAAAAATAATTAACATATTGTTTGATTAAGATGTCCATGTTTAACTTGGGTGATTAAGTTTATTTCATAGATCTATGTATATTTAATAACCAGTGCTGGTCAGTTAGCACAGTAGATTTACTTGAGTGACTCTTTATCTGTTGCAAAATTAAATTTTAGAGACGTTTCAGTCTTGACTGTGATTTATATTCATTATACCAGCAACAAATAGCTGTGAGTGCACTTGGTGGTCATTCTATAGTTTTTGCTCAAGGTATTGTAGGGGAACTACCATGGACAATAAAGTTCTGTGATTTATTGAAAAATTATCCATTTCTTTCAATGGGTTCTTTAAGCATGACATCTCTTTTTCATTAGTCAGTGTTGATAACTGCAGTGATCTCAATATGGTGAGGGCACCTGATCTGATAGAGGAGTAGTGTCTTCTGTCCTTCTAATGACAGAGACTTTGTGGTTGAATTATGGAGCCTCATGCAGATCCAAATTTTTATCTTCCTCATCAAAGGCAAAACCACTGATGTGTTCATATACAGACAAAGAACAATTAAGGGGAGATTCTGTTAATGCCTGGAAATGGTGATTTATTTTATATGACTTTTCGGAAATTCTCATTACTTGTAGATGCAGTTTTAGCTTTTCCATTTAACAAATTTGACACAGCTAGTTGACATCTGATCTCCAGTTGAAATCTATGTAGTGTCAAGATGATGTTAGCAGCTCATTAGCATAAAGATGTCTTCTCTTGTTCTATTTAGAGAAATATTTTGCTAACTTTTAGCTGTGAATGAGATGTTTATGCAAAAAAAGTAAAAACCTGGTAAAAATGGTCTATATGATACATAATAAATGTGCACAAGGTTAAGTTATTCAGTTGTTGTCGGGTACAGTGATTCTGACACTGTATCTCTTAAGCCTTGATTTATGGAGATTGCTTGTCACAATGTAGGCCCAGAACAAGTAAATTAATTTCTGTCTAATGTGTATTTTCAAAACAAAATTATTTATGAATGTTAAAAAACTATTTATGAATTTTAAGTACTTAGTTTTTTAGGGAGGCCTATAACAAAAAAGATATTGTCATTCAAAAAGAGAAATTGGTCAAATTACTGACCTTTTTTGTTATAAAAAAATTAAGGTTTATTGTTGTTTCGATGCCATAGGAATGATTTACAAAGTGCCCCAGTTGATGTGACATGATCTTTTTTCAAATGATGACTTTGGAGTGAAAAAATATGATCTTTTCATTTATAGAAGCAGATGTATATGTCACTGTACTTGAAACCCATGCCAACTAATTTTTCACAAAATCTTAGAACTTGTTTTCTGTACAGATATATGTAAATTGAATGCAGTCATCAACTGCCCACACAGTTTTCAGTATGTATATTTTATCCTTGTGAAATCCTCTCCACTGCCCACATGTTTATTTGGCTAATGTTTCATTTGGTGTTGGATGTCTACAATCACTGTCTTCCTGTCTCAGATGTCAAATCCAGACTAACAACAGTTCAAAGATAGAATTTCTTAACTTTCAAATAGAATGGAAGCCATTTTTTCTTGGTATGAAAGGCCCTTTTACTAATGGATTGACCCTAAATTTGTGTTTGAGAGCTATGATTATATCATATATAGAAATATATAGAAATCAGAGAAAAGGTAGAAGATGTAAGCACCTGTGTGTATGATTTCATTGATGTGTAGATAAGAAAACAATTATTGGTAATAATAAGAACTTATAATTGTTGAAGAAATGTGTATTCCATAGGAGTTGTCATTGAATATAGCTATAATGGACTATGTATTAATACACCGTAATTATAATTACCATCAAAAGCTCATTAATAAGAAACAAGTTGTATAACTTCGGCAGGCAGCAAGCACTCTCATTATATGCATCATGCAGTTATATGCAGGGACAGATTACTTGATATTGCACAGATTATGTGTGAAAATAGCCACTTAAAGACGTAAAGTTTTACGCAGTTGTCAAGCCGGTAATTATGATGCATAACCTCTGTCACATTAGGCAGATATATGGGCGACCAATGTAGAGGACTGGCAGGCCGAAAGAGAGACCCTCTCTTAGGTTCATTGCTGGGTCTTGTAGACTGGTACATCTGAAGATTGTGCCAACACTACATAATCATTTTTCTGTTGTCTTATTTTTGTGAGGATTTTTTTTTTGGGGGGGGGGGGGGGGGGGGGGGGGGGGGGGGGAGGTGTTTTTTACAAATTAAATGAAACGTATTCTGAACATTGATGTAAATTGTTTCGTAATTGCAACAGAAGGGAAAATTATCAGTGTACATTATTTAGAGATAATGATAATTGAATGTTTTGACAATAGATAAAAGTATTGGGTATTTAAGGACTCTTTAAATGAAAAAAAAATTGGATGTGTGGATTGATATATATTTTAACTTAGCTCAGTGTAAAATTTCTTGATATATAAGGGACTTGTAAATTTTCTGTGATGTTCAAAAGTTGAAATCTGGTAGACTCCCTACATAACTCTATATAAATTTTGTCACTGTAATGGACTTAATTAAATGGGAATAAATTACATTGCATATGGGAAACTGTATTCATTTTACTTATCAAAATATAAATTTTATTTTTCATTTTCATCATGTTTGAAAAAAGTTTGTAGGAAGTGTCATTAAAGTCTGAAGTAACAAGCATTGCCCTGAAGCAGGACTTTTCAGATCTCAACTCCAACCATGCATAATAAGAATTAAATTTCATATCTAAATTTTGATGAAATCTTTTATAAACTGTCTTATGACAAGTTGATTTAGAATTATCCTGAAGACATATTTTAGAAAAAAATTTATGAATAAAGATCAAGATTGCATAGTACTGGTTTAATGATTCCATCCATTGTTGTGTCCGATCACTATAAAACAACATCATAACTTGATATAATAATGAGAAAATAATTTCATGGTAATTGCCATTGGATAAAATATGTTGGGTTCTGTGAAAAAAAAGACAATCTTATCTATTGTTGCTAATTTATTGCAAGTACAGTGATGATATATGACTTATTAATAATGATTGTATATTGTGGCAGTGTTAGAGTTGTTCAAATCTGTACAAAATTACTATCCTCATTAATCAGTGCTTTTTTTACATTATCACCTTCATCTTCTGGAATCCAAACAAAAAGAAGTTGTTGAAGATGTAAAAAATATGATAGTTCTCTAAATGATACGCAAGATATGCACTACAATAATGCATTAATTAGGAAAGGCAATATAGAAAATGACAAAAAGGTGCAAATTCTCCATAAACAAGGACTATGCTACAAGTTTTTGGAATGTGCATGATCCTTGGCTAAGGGGGATGTCCTATTAACACGGTGCAATGTCCCAGCCTTACAGATGTGATTTGCTTGTCATAGCTGGTGTGTTTTATCAGGAATGTCATCTAATGACCATTTTTGTGTATCCCTAATGGTAACAGTTGACCTTTATCGTAAGGTCAGTCACACAGGTTTTTGTGTGTTGCATACCGATTTATCAGTACTTGTATTTCAATGGCTGTTCTTGGCAAAGATATTCAGTGGTATAGTGCAGCATTATTTGCTGATGTCAACAAATTGTGTACAAAAAGTAGGAACAATGATGTCCTATTGATTAAAGTGAGAAATGACGTGTACTAATTGCAATAACTGCACTCTAAATGAGAGCAAGGTGGTCCCTTAGAAAAATCACTCTGTTCACAATATTATTTTGTGAATATGTAAAATTGCACAAATGCAGTATTGCCTTTGATTAAATCCTGTCATTGTTTTTTTAAAAGTTTTTCATTGACATCAAAATGATGTGTTAAATTTTTAGGGAGAGAGAGAGAGAGAGAGAGAATTTGTATAATTTATGCTTATGGGGACATACGATCATTATAAATAAATAAATGAAACCACAAAAATCCTTTAATGATGATGTTCATCATATGTTCTTTCAGAGAAATGCCAATCTGTAGTGTGTCCCAGGATTCAGGACTTCTGGTCAGATTGTCCAGATGACAGTCACTTGTTACCCAGTATTCAAAGCAATGATGGTTGCTGTCTCCAGCCTCCAGGGTAGGTGTTTGTTTTATCTTCCCAGCCTCTCCCACCTTCAAGTAGATTTTTTTGGCCTGAGGCTGTTTGAAAGTTGTCTGTTATTGCTAGCGAAATTTAGCATTTGTGACAGTTCATAGTAGACTTGGTCATCATGTTATATTATAAGTATAAGGAATTTCACATGACATTGGTCAACCTTGAAATGTAACTAATAAAATTGTAAGTCACCACAGTTCATAAGATTATAAAAAATAGAATTCTTTCTTTGCTATAGATCTGCATTAATAAATTCTGAACTGGGCACCAATTTGCCTTATGCTGGCTGTCAAAAGACATCAACCCTAATATAAACATTTTTAAAAAATGAGTTTTAAATATGCTCATCCAGTTATTTTGGCCCTAGCTTATTGGTATCAAAACCCTTAAGAAGGATATTAAAGCTTGAAAATGAAATATTCTGTAATAAGAGGTTTCTGTCAAGGTCTTGTGCCATTTAACCTTTTATTCCTCCTGATGAAATGTTGATATAAGAGTGCAGACTTCACAAAAATAGGTTGTTGAAGTTCAATAACAAAGTTTATAATTAAGTTTGAGGATTGTACACAAATATGTGGCTAGAGTTTTTGTCTGGGAGAGCCTTGACACTCCTCCAAAGAGAGCAAGACCACTTGTCGATTGGAGTCTTGTGAAGCAGTTATTTGAATGGGGAAAATTTATTAGGTCATTTTTCATTGATAAATTCTAAATTTAAGAGAAGAGTCAACAGAGATTTGTAGGGTAGGCCGAATGGGGTTCATGAGTTGAATACACTATGCAGTTTTTCTCTAAATTATGTATCTGTAGTATTCATGCATATTTTTAGTCAAGATTTGAAAATCTTGAGAAGCATCCCAAGATTATGAAAGATTTCGACTGAAAGTACTGAATGTACTATCTCTACAATCTCTACAATTACAAGGGTGCATGCAGCTGGAAAGTCTTCAAGATAGACATTTTGATATGCTGAAGTTGGGAGTTGCGAGACAATAGCTTGGCAAAGGCTATGTACTAAAAGGCTCTGTAGGACAAACAGTTTTAAGTTGATTGCATTTGTTTATCTGGGAAAGTAATTTTTACTGTGTCAATGTCAATGATTTTTAAAAAAAAAATTATAAGCAAGAAGACACTTTGGTGAACAATTGATATGCTATTAATAGAAGTAAGAGAAAATGTTTCCATATATATATATCTTCTCCCTTGTGGGTGATTTTACAAAATTATTGAAATATCGTGAATCAAACCTGATTTTCTTTTGATATGTCCATTGACTTCATTGTGTATATGAGTGGGGGAAAAAAAACCAACCTAGTTGTCAAAGCCTTGTCAATCTGCAATGGAGCTGTTATTTTAATTGATCTAACATTGGGTAAATTGAATTGTGTTCTTTGTTTATTAAGATTTTAGAATTGCTAAACAAAGTATACATGTTATGTAGAGGGGGCTGAGACTGACCATTATGACACTTGTCTTAATATTAGTAAACAGAATTAGCAATGACAGCACATTGTTGTTCCACTCGGGTACATAATACACCTAGCTTAATATTTTGTTTCAACATGGCTCTTTGTATACCTGAATCATTTTTCAAAGTCAATGCAAGCAAAATTACAGATTTTGTAATGTTTCTGAAACTTTAATCAAAAAGACTGCTTCTTTTAAAAAAATTGAAAACCCCAAATTGTTTTATTTGAATGTTAGACATGGGCATGCAATGCCACTTTTTGGCTTACAGCTTCAAAAAAGTAAACAGCGTTAGTATTTACTTAAAACCCTCTTAATCCTGGTGTCCTTGTCTGACCATGGTATATTAAGTAACCGACAATTCAACTTCTTCTGTCGCTAGATAACTGGAAAATGTACCGCTGTTTTTTCATTCAGGTTTGCAAGGAGCCACTGTAGGAATAATATGGTCAACTTAGATGTGCTTCAAGTGGACAGGTGCTTCGCTTTTTTAACAAAGTAAATTTGATCTGCATTCCCGTTCTATGTTTACATTTTAGATCCTTCATTGATTAAAAAGGGATTTACAGATAGGTATTCATTTTGTGTGGACGGGTTGTGCAGCACTGCATTTTTGACTGATTAAACTTTTGAACTCCACCTTAAAAATAATGATCGAGGTAAATTCTGCTTTCAAAGTTTGGCTTCAGAGAAAATGAAAAGCTGTGGAGGTGTAATGATGAGTCAGAGTAACATGCACTAATTGGTGGAAATATAATTCCTCTGATTATTCCTCTGATTATCAAATTGATGATACACTGGAACATTTCCGAGTCAGTTTGACAATAGATGTATATCAAAATGAGAATTTTTTAATTTTTTTATTTTTTTTTATTTTTATGGTTTATGATTCATCTTTAAAGGTTCCATAGACTTGCTGACTGATTGCACATCTACAAATTCTTGAAAAATAATATTTGACATTGTCTGTGCCAGAATAACTAATAGTACCTGTTTACATGAAAATTGAAATGTTAATTGTTTTTTTGCCTGTTTGATAGATAGTACAAGTGTCAATATTGTGCAAAGTGAAAGGAGAGGTGTACACTTGTCAGAAATCTGCCATTAGAGTCATCAGAGATTACAACAGAGACATTGATTGATGGGTTATTGGCAGGGATTACATTTGGTTTTCCTTGACAAGATAAATAGACAGTTTGATCCTCATGAGCTTCTATCATATTATGATTACAAAATTAAACTGGATTGGAGGATGCACACCACGTCTACATACAACCAAACTTGTGATCAGATTAGGTGGTGGGATTAATTCTCTCATTGATGCTTTTTTTCTTCCAGATGAAATGCAATGATGATAGAAGTCAACCAGAATATAAATGACTGCCCCAAATAAAGTTTTACAAAGAATTCACATTTTTCCAAAACTAAGATCCATGTCAAGTATTGAATACTTAGTAACTGTCATGTAACAAAGATTTATCTTGTGTAAATTATACAGGGGTAGAGAGATGTGTATCTTGCTGAACAACAAAAGTGCAGGAAGTTAATCCTTTAGTAAACCCCAAAGAAATGTAAAATATCTGTTGCTGATATAAGGTGTTTTGACTTTAATTGATTTAACATATCTCTTCTTTTTATCAATAAAAAGGTTAGACCAATATTTTCATAATTCCTCTGGAGATATATTTCCCAGGTGTTCCAACTCAAATAAAAGCTGGTCTATTATGTCAGAGCAGGGGTGCTTAAAATGGCAACAACCACAAGTTTATGCAGGACAGAGGGTTCCTAGTTCATAATGTTGGTCAATATTTTGTCTGATATGGTTACATAAAGCAAACAGCCATTACTTTTCAGCATATTGTCAAGTTTCAAGGGCCTTAGCTAGGGTCTCCTAAGCTTTTAAAGCTTGAGATCCCCAGAGAGAAAAAAAGGAGAATGAGAAAATATTGCCATATCAAATTAACTTTGCTAAATATTTCGTTCAAGATCATTTAAAATTTGGTCACAGTCACAATAAATAACTTTATGATGGTTTTTATAGTATTACCCATAAGTTTGTCAGCCCTCCAAATCAATGCTAAAGTGTGACTGTTTTAAAATTTTTGAAGTTAAATTTCCAAGGTAGATTTCTGTAAGTGAAGTTTTTCAGCTGGTGCTCACTTTCAGATTTTATTTCATTTCTGCATCATTTGTGACCATGGGATAAGGTTTCCACTGCATTTAATTCCCAGTTTACAGAATTGCGAGACGTAATATGAGGTGAAAATTCAGGATCGATTCGCTTTCAGATATACAATACATGCCAAAGTAATTTGTAACTGAGGCACACACAGATCATGCATTTTATTGAATATTCTGAATAGGGAAGCTTTGAAAAGAATTTGATTCGTAATAGCATAAATATTTTTAAATGTAGTCTTCAAGGCTGTGGTAGTGGTGTCATTTGGTATAGATTATGAAATTACTGTCAATGATTATGAAAGTACATATATATATCGTAATGAAAGAAGAGCATGATCAAGGTAAACTAACAGGGAATTGATCGCGAGCTGTGGATAGATTCAATGTCAGAGACCAAAAATCCTAACCATTTGGGCTATTTAAATTAATAGTATCTACGTTCTTAAGATTTAGTTCTTGATCCTTCACTTGCAAAGACAATACTCCATTGGATTTTGAATGAACCACCTTTATTTAATACAAAATCACCCTCATCAGGAACAAATTCCTGGTGACCAATAAAGCCCAGGAGCCTCTTTTTTTTTCTTGACATTTAATGATAAGTGCTATACCATCTCAACTCTGCATTTCCCCATGTCATCCATCCATTGAGAACCAGTTTAAATGTTGAACCAGTTATTAAACATTTTGATAATGACATGATTTTCTTTTAAAAGGTAACAGTTCAAAATTGATTTGTGAAAATATGTCCAAAATTGGTTTGTGAAAATATGTCAATTAGGTAAATCTTGCAGATCAATGCATTTGATCACAAATTCTGATAGTGCACACTTTTGTTGATCAAGACCATTACAATATAATACAGAATAAAGATTTAGTTGTTTTTTTTCTCATTTTTTACCGTATATAAAATTCAGCTACTTTGAAAAGCATGCATGTTTTGTCCATCAAGATTATAGATGTACAGCATTTGATAGCTTGTTCTAGCTGTCACTATCTAGATGGAAAGCAACATATTTCACTGGAATATTTGACCATGATTTTACACCATGAACTGACCCCATTTGATTTCTTTAGAATTTTGAATTGCACAAGAAAAGCAAAGTGCTATAATTATACTAATGTGATATGCAATACTAATGTTGTATACATACAGTTTGACATCACATGTACATGTAATATATATATATATATATATATATATATATATATATATATATATATCAATCATTATATATTTCATATTATGATTGTATGCCAACATTATTTGGTGAATCAATAAAATAACTGAATTTTGTAGGTGTGAGTGTGATAAGTGTCCCCCAGAGCTGTGTCCTAGTGGTCTCAGAGTCCAGGTCCTGGAGGAGGGAACAGGTACTCCTGGACAGTGCTGCAGCAAGTATCGATGTGTAAATGGTAGGTTATAGAGATTTATCATCAGAAAAATACTCTCAAAGCATAACGGGGAGGGGGAGAGGGAGGGGGTTTGCCATGTTACCAAAATTAGAAGTATTCTACTGAACTCTTCCGAATTAAACTATAATTTTTTTCAAAACTGATATACTAGATTGAAGTTCAAGATTTTAGTTAGTACAGTGCTATTCATGAGACCATCTACTGAAAGATGGTTGTATTAGCAGTCATTGGAGTTTTAGCTAAGAAGGACATTTAAATTTCATAACTTCATCCTGGACAGTAGCATATTTCTGGGCAAGACTATACATTCTTCTTGAGATATGCAATTCATATATTAACATATTTCGAATCCTGAGAAGACAAATCTGGCTTGATTGTTGGTAATCCTGTGACAGCCCTTTAATTTATTTGTCTACATGGTAAGGGTTTGTCATAAATTAACTCAGAATCTGTCTTCTGCTCGTTGGTAATCATGGTACAGGGTGGTGTTGGTGCTATTTTCACTAATCATACCATGTAATTTATTAATTTTCATTGTCAGGTTTGGAAATCCCTTGTGCAAAATATGTTATATGTTGAAATCCAATGGCAGATCAGTTATGTCATATACATGCATGTCACTGACCTTTTCTGGACTTTCTGGTGCCACTTCTTTCAATATTATGTCTGCATCCACAAACACATGGGCTTTTTTATATTAAATAAACTGTAAATTGAATGCCATTTAAACGTTCAAGGCAGTTTGTCATTTTAATATGTCTCATTATTGTAAGTTGTTTCAAGTCATTTTAGTGTGAAAATGACAGTTAGAACATTTGTGGTGAAATCTTTTAACAAAATGTGTGTTTAGCAAAGCTTAAAAGATTATCAAGATATTAAATAAATCCTGAAGGATTGTAAGATTATTGATCTCTTTGAAATCATTGAGTCAATATTGACTTCTTTGATTTTTGTCTGTGACAGTTTGGGTTTTATAGTTTCACTTGTTGGAACATAATACTGCCTTTCAAATGTTCAAATCTTGAGTACAACCATTGTCTTCATTTTCTTAACATAAAACATGAGAAAAAGTATCCTTGCAGAGATATTTCCATTAAAACAATCATTTCATGTAGCTTTAACTTATGGAAATGTTTGTAGGTTCATTACAACCATTGGTATTTGTATAAATTAAAGATACACAGAATATGACAAAATCTTGTACAATGGCTCAAAATGGGATCAAATGGCAAGCAATATGAACTTTACAAAGGAAGTATTTGACTGTCACACAAAATAATTTGTTACATTTCCAACAACTTAGTAAGAGAATCAGTAGTGAATTTGAATGAAAAATATTTTTATTCCTCACTGAAATGTCTACTTTATCTGTGATTTTCAGAGACTGATCTTAACTGCCATGTTGACCTGACAGGGACTTTGGAGACTTACGCTGATGGTCAAAGCTGGAAGCCTGATAAGTGTGTGAAGTGTACATGTAAGAAAGGACTGACCTTCTGTAAACAGGAGTCCTGTCACAACATCACCATCTGTCCATACATGGAGAGCACAGAGGGAGACTGTTGTCCTGTCTGTAAAGGTCAGTATAGATCTGGGAAAACTATTTCTTCATCGTAGTCGATTGTTAATGAAATTTCAGTCTTTCAAAGAATAAAGACAGTGTTCAAGCATATAAACCTTGCAGATCAATGCAGTAGATCCAATGTCTTCATGTTTACAGCAAGTAATGGAGTTAGTTGTGAATAGTTGGCTGTGTACATGTATAGGCATTTTCAGTACCTATTTTAAAAAAGTACTAGTGAATATTACTCAATCCGTTCTTCTATCTGTCCTCATCATTAACCTCACATGGACATGACTTATTTACCTATACACAAGTCATTATATGATATGTGGAAGGCATACTTACCACTACAAATTATGATTTTGAGAATAAGTTATTGGCCTAGGTCATCATATGTTCAATGAAACATTGAGTCCAACAGTCGTAGATATGCTTTGATGAAAGTCAAGGCCATTGACATCCTTTATCACTAACCAGGACAAGTATTAGAGCAGTTTATTATTATACAAAATTGTCTTTATTCCATATATTTTTTTTTTTTTGTTAAATCGGCAAGGCAGACTCCCAAAATCTGTTTAAAATGTCAGAACACATGTTACAGGCTAGGTTTGTTTACAGTCATTGACGTGTCATTTCCTATTCACCTTTGATATATAGTAATGTGTCTTTTCTATTCATATGTATACAATAAAATTAATTCCAGTGACTTAATGTAGATATTCAAAAACTTGGATCAGTCTGCTTCAGTTGCATAACATGGTTTTTATTGAGTGTGAAAAGGTCAAATACGGGGCACCTCAAAGACTGGTCTTGCAAGAATATAGCCTGTTACCTTAAATGTGGTAATTGAAAAATTATAAAAGGCCCACCATTATCATTTCTTGAGTAGATTTTATTTCATTGTGACAGGTTCCATTGTTATATTCTAATGAAATAAACTCCCTCCTCTAGGGTTGAAAAGTCAGTCTCTGAATAGATTATTTTCTACATATTGGTCCTCTGTGCTCACTTTAATTGGTCATTTTTGCTTCTGTGGGCCATGAAAACAAATTTCTGTTGTCATTTATAGTGGGAAGCCTTATCGTATTGAGAAAACCGAGTATTTTTATGATGCATTTTGAACACCAGCAGGAGGTGTAGAAATAGTAGATTGTGTGATCTTTACCTAAAATAACACCTGGCATTGAATACATGTATGTATAATGTACACCTATGGGTAGATTCCAATCTTTTGTTAACTCTGTTCTCTAATTCTGTCAATTATGTATACATTTGTTGCCTAAAGACTAGAATGGGTGTGAATTTTAAAACTCAATGATGTTTGCACTTCTAGAATTATGCATAATTTTGGAAGATTTTTATGATTAGAGAGAAGAAGATGAGAATGAAGATAATTATTTAGCAGGTTGCTTCATTATTGAAAACTGCCAACAGAAATTTTGATGCAGATTTAAAGTGCATGTGTTAGAGCTCGGAGCTCTAGCTGGTACAAATGAAAAGAGACACACATCAGATTTTAACTAGAAATACCTCCAAAGAAATATTTTCTGTATTTGTGATTACAGAATTTTATTCATCAAAACTTTACCAGATAATGCTGGTTGACAAATTTGTTGAATTTTAAATTGGACTATGGCCACATCAAATCTTGCATGTAAAAATATCTATCAAATAAACTTGCATTAAAGTCCACACACTATCATAAATCAGTGACCTTTTTTCTGAGAAATTTGTAGGAATTTGATATTGATCCCTGACTGAAATTTTTTATCAGATTGTCCTTCCACTTATTACCTATTAGCAAGAGATGTGTTTCTTTGTGTAATGTAGGAAAGGAGAAAAATCATGGCTAGACTGAGAATTGAACCCAGGACCCCTGCATTACTAGTCAGGTGCTTTTTTTTTCTCTTCTTGCTCTAACCACTGAGCTATCCAGGCTGATATCTATGATCCATATAGCACTAACTATTATATTTTCTCCCCGCTTTAAGTTGTCTTCACCCTCAAAGACACACAACCTTTTTCCTTTGTTTCTGATTAAACCAACATTAATGCTTTAATATGTTCAAATGTTGGAAGTTGTGCAGCAAGAAATAAATTTCGGTAGAACAACCATATGCACACTTAAGTTGGAGTTGGACATAGACTTTAGAGTCAAAATTTCACCCCCCCCCCCCCCCCCCCCCCCCAAAACATACTTGTAGGTGAGTATATACATGTATTGTAGTGACATCTATGTCGCCAAATGCTCAGCATTTGAAAGTAAGTTGAAATTTTTCAGATGAGACATTAATACTGAAGATCCTGTGTTGCTGCAGGTGTCTGCACAATAAAAAAAATCCTCTCTGGTACAAGCTGGTTTTGTCTCAATATGAGTGAAAAATTTTCAGAGAGGTATAAAACAAACAAAAACAAAATTAAATAGGAAGATTTTTTTATAGGTCTACCAGAACTTAACATCAATGCTAAGACCTCTAGCAAACAAAAATGTGAAAATTATAACCAGAAAAGATCAAATTTCTAGTTGATACATTGTTTCACTTCATTACAGAAAAGTTGGACTATTTCTAAAAATTTCTGCATGAATTTAAAATTTCGGGCATTTTTTAAATAGAATTCATGAGCTAGCAAGTTTTTGCTCTGGTCTGTATTTCCCCACACTTTCTAGTGTCATTAATTCTTTGAATTCAAATCAGATAGAAATATCATTTCATTGTCTTTTCTCCAATCTAGTCGTGCAAAAAAATGTTTACAAATTTTTTTTTCAAGAAATATATTTCCAAACCCTTGTAGACTATACCAAAGAAATACTTTGCACTGTAAAATTTTTATTTCAGATATATGAAAATTGCTTGTTTTATTGATGTTAGGAGGCGGCATGTTTGTCATAATTCTTTGCAAGTTTGCAACTGCAGGAAAACAAGGATCAGGGGCATAAGTAAATCAAATGGAAAGAAGGCAAATATGTTTAAAGATTATTAATCAAAGAAGGTAAACAGCAGCTTAAAATGTGCAAATACCCATTAGATCTTGGAATGTAAACTGTAGATGTTTTTTTTAAATAGTTTAAAATAGTTGGAAGTCTTTCATTTAATTGGAATTGCTTTGAAGTCATTGAAGTTGAATGGTATTTTAAAGAGTGCAAGTTCCATACAAATGACTGGTTAATGAGTTTACTTGGCATTAGCAATTTTATATGTTGCTGAATGTATATTCTCAAATCAAAAGGATTTAGGTGATCACTTCAATTAATAGTTATTGTGGGTTGTGCAATATACTTGGATCTGGGCTTTAATACAACAAGATAGCTGCCCTTGATAAATGAACTTTTCACTAATTTGAAATTGTATTTTTTTTTTTATTTTTATCAAGAACACTTAACCAGATAATAAATTTTCTATAGCTCTTTATTTTCATTTTGACTGGATTAGATGACATGAAGGAAGAAAGGCATTAAGAAGGCATTTATTTTGTCTCACTGAAGATTTTTTTCCTAGTGACTTGCCTTAATTGATAAACCTGCACATTGCAGTACCTATCTGCTTACAAAATACCCTGTGGCATTTATCATTAAAATTTTTTTTCTTTTGTGCTGCTTAGATTCATTGCTTGATAAGCATCTTACCTTTAGACTTATTAAATGAGAGATTAATAACTATGAAAAACGCTTTTATATAAGCATCAACAAATCTCCTACAAGACCAACTGTAGTTTTGATTGATGTCATTGTGATGGCATGCATTCTTTATTGAAGGAACATGCTTACATTTGGTTTAAATATTTGAGGAACATTTGAATTTGATTAATGTAATATTTACACTTTTTCATAAAAGTAAACATTCAAATTGGAACTCAACTACCTGTGCACTTTAAACTTTGTAAAAAATTTCTAAGTGTTTTATTTTTACTATGGATATGCATGCGTTTATTTAACCTTCTGAGTTATTTCCATTGTAATTTTCATTTGGTTCTGTTCCTTATGTCATGGAATTCAGAACCTGCAGTATTTTGTTAAATTTTGAAGATTCTACCATACCCTGAATTTGATTAATATGATAGGTATACTTATTAGTTAATCCTCAACTCTAGTCAGGTAAACCACTGAAGTCAGGTGTAATTGAGGAATCTTGGTTTGACCCTCTGAAAATCATTGAAAAAAAAACTTAAACATGTCTATCAAAAGGTGAAGATAACAAACAGTGTTCAATTTCATAACACCTATAAGAAATACAAAATTCAGAGTAAGGCAAACAAGGGCCCCTGGACATATCGGAGGTGGGATCAGATCACTTCTTATTAGCACAGGCATTTATATTGCTTGGGTTCTAATTTACTATTGAAAAGTAGTAAATTTGAACCCAAGTTATATAATTGCCTGTGCTTAGGAGGAGTAAGCATCCCCTGTCAACTGGTCATACCTGCCGTGAGCCCGATCAGGTTAAAATCACTTTGTAAAGAATGGTGTCAGTCAAGATGCAAATATCAATAAAATTGCAGATTTGAGATATGTTGATAATATTGCTGTAATATTTTCATGATGGACATCTCATATATGGTATATGAAAAACTTGAATCTGCATTACAATACAGATGAATTGCAATTGAGGTGGTCTGTAGAATTTATGATATGAGATATTTTCATTTATTTTTGAATAAAATCAGTCATCAGGTCTATTTATGATAACAAAATTGCCTTGCTAGTTTTATTCTGAACTTGGTAAAATGATTCGTCCAAATGTCATTTGAGCAGGTGGAATCTCAGAGAGAGCATAAAAGTTGTTTGAAATAACTTCCAAAGTTTGTCAAGAAGAAGATCATGTTAAGTAGAAATGTCAGGACTCTGAACAAAACTTCTGACATGAAAAAATTGATATTGTGTTTTTTCGTCAGTTTTGTCAACATTTGATCCATGTTTGTCGAGATCACTGACAATCTGTTTTTATGTCTATGGAACAAAGTTGGTGAACTTCCTCAGCTCATCACTTTAAATCCAGACTTAGTTCAGACAACTTCTGGGGGGTTCCACAAGATAGAAGAGGGGATTTTTTTTATTAAACCTACATATCTTTGATTATATTGGGTATTGTAAATCCTGGGATACCACAATGACATTGCAGTATTTATGGAAGAGAATTCACAGGTGGCTTCCAATGACAAGACACTGTTATGTTGGATCGTATTTAAGCATTTTAACATAGCAAAGATTGATGCTCAAGACTCAGACATTGACTAGGGACTGCTGCATTTACTTGAAAGAGTTACCTTTTGTCTTGTTTTCAATCTTTGACACTTTAATTTATTATATTCATATCATTTGATTGCATTGTAGTGAGTTGAGGTCAATCAGAAGCTGTTTCAGATCTTATTTCGATTTCTAATAGTATAGTCATTATGAATAAAACATATTCTAGTTCAGATTTCAAGACTTCAATCTGAAAAACGGATATAAAATTCAGCATGTGATACACTTAATATAGTATACAACTTTTGTTGATAGAACAAAACCATGCAGCAAGTCATTGGATCAGATTTCATCTTTATGTCTGAAAGTTTATGTAGTTATTTTTTTTCCTAAAATAGATATATTTCTTTAAATGAATTATTTTTATCCCATTAATCCCTCAAGGAAAGAAAAAAATAGATACCAGATGTATACTTAATACCATGACATTGCAGATTAACAATGTTTTGCCAGTGAGTTTTCAAGAGTAAGAAATTAAAATCAACAATAGTCCTCTAGTAATCTGCTTCAATTTCATTTGCTAGAAAAACACACAGTGAAAGCTATCAAAGGAAACACCTGTCTATGAAGGTGAATGGATCGACTTCAGTCTGATTTTTATCAACCTCATAAATCCCATTATCCACTGTGATGTTCTGGGGAGTTTGAGAACTTCCTAATTTGTTTATAAAGGATGGTATGACATAAACAAGATTTTTGTCATTCCTAATTGATTTCTGTACAGAGATGATGTGGCTTGATGTTACGTTTCCTAATCTTCTTAAGAATTTATGTTTGTCTAAAACCAAAGGCATGGCTAACTGAAGTGTGCTACAAATAACCATATTTTATGAGGATTTTTACTGTTACAAAATCATGGTTGATTGAAATTTTCTGGAAGATTGAAATTTATCTTAGCGTCATTTAACATTTTTTCAAAAGTTACTGTATACAGGGAAATATTTGCCCCAGTTTTATTTTTGCCCCTTTCATCTTCATTGTCAGTGGGCGAATTTAAGACTGGACGAATTTAAACATTTGTAACCAGACAAAGTTATCTCTCTTTTAAAACAAGTGCATCTGGGCAAATTCAAGATGGAGCGAAACTGTTTGCAAGTGGAGAAGGGCAAAAATAACATGGGGCGAAAATAACCCTGTATACAGTAATTATTTTCTTCTAAATTTTATGAAATCATTTGTACCATAATTGTTCACATAATTTTATGACTCCTAGAAATTGAATTGAAAAACCTTCAAGTCCCTTTAATATTTTGTACATATATGGATAATTTGCTATTAAAATAGTAATTTCATTTGATGGCATTTCAACACAAAATAAACACATACAGGAACAGGTAACTTGATCTTCCCATATGAAATATTGTCAGTATTACATGCCCCAAGGTTTAGGTTGTGCCCCTTTCACAGTGAGTAGGTCAAGGTGAAAATGTGATGGTTGCAGGGGAATTTTCAATTTTATTACATTGCTTTTATCAGAAATAAAATCCATCCTAACCATTATATACATGTATATGGTTTCTAACATCTGTTGAAGTTATTCACTTCATGAACATTTGATAACCAACTGGTATTATAACGCATGTGTAAATCATTAGCAATTATCATAAACAATGGAAAGCCCTTTAGGATACATGTATCATAAAAATTATATAGATTTACTCAGTGATTGAATGTCAGTGATGACTGGAAATCTCAACATTCTGAAATTTCAAAGGTCTTAACATTTTATTTTAATCCCAATTTATTCAAAATATATTTTCTTCAGTAATTATGTCTGACACTTTTATTGCTTTTACAGAAACATACTTTTTTGGCCACATGTTACAAAAGAAATATCAATAAAATCAGCCACATATAATGGACATCACTTTGACAGATGACAAAGAGAATCCCCCTTTGTTAAAAGAACCCATTATTATTTTAACTTTCAAAAATACTTAACATTTTATGACAGAAAGAATGAGAGGAATGAATGCATTTTTTGTTCAGATAAGAGGATGGTTTCTATTCAGTTGTAAATGTATTTTTTGTAGGATTTAAAAATTTTAATCAGATATATATTGAATGATTAAAAGCAGCCAAAGGCTATACATTGATGGAGGTTGACAACCCCTAAGTTGGGTCCATTTTCTTTCCAAGTCACTGACACAGCATTTTAGGATTTTTCAATTATAGCAAAGGTTTCTATTTAATTATTGCTTATGACAGTATATTTATTT
Organism: Ostrea denselamellosa; assembly: GCA_024699665.1. Lineage (NCBI taxonomy): Eukaryota > Metazoa > Mollusca > Bivalvia > Ostreida > Ostreidae > Ostrea > Ostrea denselamellosa. The sequence continues at coordinate 13,990,688 of JAMZEH010000014.1, forward strand.
TAGTCCCCCTCTAGGTATTAGCTCTACTGATCTTACAGAGACTAATTTAGTTACCCTGGGTTACACAAATAACAAGTTTATATTCATTTTTACTCATTAACTGGAAGGCAATTGAAGACTGGTTTGTTTGTACTTAGAGCCAACTAACGCCCACTGCTAATGTTTTGCTAGACAGATTCCACAATGGCTGGATCTAATACCCAACTACTGCAGCCTAAATGAGTTGTGGCTACTTCAAAATGACAAAACAATGGAAAGGTGTTGCCAAGAAATTTTCTTTCAGATTTCAAGGCTTTGGTGTATTAAGGCAAGTTGCAAAAGGAGCCAGACATTTTAATAGTTCCTTGGCAGCTAGCTCGAGAAGTGTGAACTGTTGGAAGACAAAACAGTATTTGAAAATAAAAACGCCCACATTTGTTTCCATCAAGGATTGGCATATTCTATTCCTTAAAGTAATAGTGTTGCCTTAGCCTTTGTAATTTTTTCCTCATTTTCTAGATCCTGTGGGGCTGACAAGGAATTTAAATGCATTCAGAGTTGTGCTTTGCTTCGTCCCTGATTCTCAAAGTGCTGTTCATGGAAGAAAGAGATCATTTGAGTAGGGATAAATCTGTTTGTTTGCAAAAATGGAAGTCTGTAGCTTTTTGAGACAGAAATTAATTCCCAACCTAGCAAATGGAAAAAGGATATTTTAGAATATGATGAACTTGTTTTCATTTCAGTCCCATTCAGTGGGAGTTGCTATGTTAGTTTTGACAAATATTTTACCAAGTGGCAGAAATGTCAGCCCAGTGGGGTCCTAAATAATCGATCCACAAACTATTTACGGAAACAGGAATATGTGACTGGATTTTGGGGGGAAATTAGTAGGATTTATTGGTATTTTGCAAATTTGGCATGAACATCAAATAAAGGGGTGTTTCTGAATAAGTCAGCAGCGGGTCATGGTATCTGTTATGCTGACCCCATGGACAGTAATGGTCATGTCCCACCAACACTGTGTCATTTTGGCCTATAAACATTTCAAGAGTGCCACCGTCATGGCATGCCCTGACACTTTAGGGTTTAAAGAACCTTCATTGTGTTAAATGACAAACACAGAAGCGTATTTTTAGGAGCAGATAGAGTGTGAAGTTCTAAATAAGTACTAATATAATGGGTACATATATGATTTGTTATGTTAATTGACAACTTGCTGATACAAGAAGGCAGGAATACAATTATCATATATCAGGTTATTTTGGTGTTGGAAATAAATGGCAGATTAAACAAAAAATGCAGTTCGAAATGTTGGTGCTTTTGTTTTTTTGCTTTTTGTCGCATTCATTTTAATGGAAATTTTCATGCTTTTACTATTGCTAAATTTTCATCATGTGCCAAAAACCCCCTAGTGTTTTCAACACTTCAAAATTTATTAATGTACATTGATAAATTTTTAAAATGCTTATGAATGCACTTAAAGAATCATAGTAGATAAGTATGGTACACTATAAAGGATGTAATGGGTACAATACAAATATCGACAAAACTTCAGGTCTGGACTATTCTTCTACACATATTTAGTAACACTGGTGCTTTTAGTAGGCATTGAATATGTGGAAAGCTCATATGGAGACATCACCATTGCCGGTGAAGGGCTGCAAAATTTAGGCCTATGCTCTGGAAGCTGTAAAGTAAATCACTGTCCACCAACACTTTTATATAACAGTATTATTTAACCTAAAGAATCCTATTCGGTATATAAATGGACAATGGTCTGAAGAAGAATTTAAAGTTTTTAGGTCAAGGTCATAAGAAAACAAATGTGATTGTGTAATGCTATAACTTGTGTCAACAGACAAATATCTCATTCAGTTCCCAAGTGGACAGTAGTCAGAGGAAGACATATACATTTGTGGTCAAAGGTCAAGGTCATAAAATGGGATTTTATGATGTACTAGCTCAAATTTTTTTTTTTTGAATTGCAGACTTTGTATGTGAAAAAAGGCAGGTAATTTGTTAATTACTCTGTCAATTAGCTTTAGAAAATGTGTGACTGTTAAAAATGTACTTCATATGAAACAAAACATTGAATATTTTTTGTATTATTGTGCAGGTTGCATGACGGGGTCTGGAGATGTTGTGCACAACAACAGTACCTGGCAGGAGAGCGACTGCACAGTCTGTACGTGTGTGAATGGAAAGGCAGAGTGTAAGTCAGTGCTGTGTGAGACCAGGTGTTCTAATCCCAGGAAAGTCCCAGGGCAGTGCTGTCCTGTGTGTGATGGTATGTATCAAACAGTAATTTCCACCCATCTCCATACCCCGAGGCATGCCTAAACTAAATCCACCGATAATAATTTACAGTTGACAACCATATCTCACCTGTTCCATGTTCTCTCCTCACCCCCCACCCCTGCCACACACACACACTTTTACACAGTAGCATCAAGCTGTTAATGAATGCTTTCTTTTTTGCTTGTCCAGCTATTTAGTCCCTTTCTCTCTTTTGTGTAAGTACATTTTAACTTTAATTTTATATTATTTCTATTTTGAACACTATGTGATAGTTTGAAAGATGTGTGATTGGAAAAACTTAAGGAGGTACTGTACAGTGTCATAATGGCCGACTACCTTTTCAATCAATAATGAAAATATGAATGTCAGCAATATTTGTCTATTCATTTCAAATTCCATTGCCTAGCTGAGGAGCTTGGTAGGTTAGCACATGGACTGCTAAACTATAGATCATGGGTTTGAGTCCAGCAGGGGTTTTAGATTTTTTTCATTTTAGTTTCTACTAAAACTGCATTTTTGACTAGATAAAGTAAATTTGCAAATTTTCATGTTCTAAATATTGTTGTTTATGTCCTCCAATTTTTATCCACATCAAATTTCTCGGGTGTAGCATTCCTCCTTATAAGATTGTATTATCTTTTGCAATTTATCTCATAGTCTATATTGCTGGCATTACAATGAGTTTCATAACTGCAGATCTGTAGGTTTGTTGTTTTTTTTTAGAAAATATTGGAAAATAAATTTAGTTCAGTTTAAACAGTTATTTTTTTAACTGAACTGAAACTAAAGATATTTGAGGAGATATTAGTTGATATAGACATTATTGTTTCAAAAAGAGTTTGAGTTTGGAAATGAATGTTACCTATCATGGCAACATCAACAGACAAAATCATTTGAAGCTGTGAGATTTTGGTTCATGTCAAGCCATAATGAATATTTGAAGGCATGACTGGACACAATATGTTAGGTTGAGTAGCAAGAATACATCAATATAAGGAATGAGGCAACCATGCACATTAGCAGGTGATGAAAAGTATGCCAGCATGAAGCACTGCAGTTCATACCCTCATGAATGTTCGAAAATTAAATTTATTTTTTTATATTTACATTTTACATTCATATCTGTCAAAATTTCCAGCTGTTAAAATAGATTCATACACACACTGTTCACAACTGCAGTGCATTCATGAGGAATAGCTATCATAACAATTTGTAAAGTTATCAAAGACAAAACATTAGAAATGTAAATATATTTAAATGCGCAAAGCAGCTGACACATCAGAAAGGAAATGAAGGTTATTTTATTCTTGACTCATGCTCCTGATTGTAAAAGACAAAGATTAAAAAACAGATTGATCTGTAATCTTTACTACAAATACCATCCTCAACAGCTTACAAAAAGATTCTAATTCCAAACCACACCTAGTTATTTCATTGTGCAAGATTGTATGTTTGGGTGGATGTATGTTTCAAGTGTAGACATACGAGCTTCAATCTGCCCAGTTCAGACCCCCACGATTACATGGCACAATAAGAGGAGTTGTTAGGTTAAGAATCTGGACAATTTGATATGCAATATCCGAGTCATATGACATGATGTTACTTTTGCATTTTCGTGAATATATTTATGCATGATACACATGAAGCTGTCAAAATAAATTGAGGATTTAAGAGATATCGTATAATGTTGTTTACTGAATTTTTTGCCAAAATTTACAATGTCCAAGACTTGTGTTCTGTACTTCATAAAATCAAAGTAATTATGTATAAATTATTCAGAAACTTAAATGTTTGCAAATCATTAATTGTAGGTGTATGCACAGTCAAGCTGAATGCACCTGACTTTTAAGAGTTATGTGTACTTGAAATAGTGAAAATTCAGCCCTAATGCCATAAAATACTGATGTTATTCCTCAGAAGATTTTACACGATAATGAATAAGAAGTGTGTAGGAGTTTTATATTGTCATTTGTCAAATACGCCTTCAAATAGAGATTTCTTCTCTTTTTTTTAATAATGTGTTAATGAAATCTTTACAAGATTACAGCTTTCAACAGAGGTATGTCTCTGACGTAAACTACGTATGACTAAAGAGCAAAATTTTGTCTAAAAGCACGATAACTGAACAAGATGCAGAATTTATGATGATGATATTAAAGAAAAAGTCAGTTTCACTTTGATGTTTCTGTAGAACATTTTTTTGTACATGATGCAAGTCAACAGTGACCATTTCATAAAGAAATAAAGTCATGCCTTTCATAATGGCAATATTGACTGCGCGTTGGCTTTCATCTTGATGAAGTACAAATCCTGTAATTGGTTGAAATGTAGTTTTAATATACAAAACTTAAACTTTCTTTAACAATTTGGGAAACATTATTATATTTAAATTTAGAAGAAAATTAAGTTTGAAATAGTGTTTTTGTGTGTGTGTGTTTGTGAAATGTCGGTTGTTTAACAGAGATGATTGTAATGACGAAATCAGGCCTAGCATTAAATTTGATGATTTTTATTTATTTATTTTTTTTTTGTGTCTGTCTTACTATGCATTTAGTTCAGATAAAACGTGTAACCATTTATAATAAAAGAAACTGAAATGTGAAAAATGATTCACCTTGATTTATAAAATATGTAATATTTCCAAGTAATGGTATATGAAAAGTCTTTAATACTAATGCAATGTTCAAAAGGCCTACAAATTCAAAATTTCATAAACATTTACATACAGAAAGTAACACTGAATTCTACCATACATATATACACCCATAGGTAAATCTGTTTGTTTATTAAGTGTTTGACAAGTTTGTCTTTAACCAGTGACAAAGATGGATGTGTTTATTGAATTTTGTAGAAGACGATTCCTCACGGCTGCCTAACCAGTGTCCAGATCTACATCATTGTTCCCTTGCTTGTCCCAATGGCTTCCAGTTTAACAAGGACAGCTGCTACATGTGCAAATGCAAACCTGGTGATTACATTATAAAATGTTAACATTCCTCCTAGTAAAATTAAGAATATAGTTTAGTGACATGCTAATGATAGGACTTTTGGTGTATATTGTTTGTCTCAGTTGCTGTGAAATGTTATCAAACTTGCTGATAAGTGCCAGATTTCTAGATTAATTCATATTCTATGTATTAGATATTTCAACTATATTGATATATAGGTATTAAAGAGCTAGCATTGTGGTCTATTTTTTCTTTAGTTAAATAGGATTTTCTTAGATTCGAACAGTATGCTTCAAGGTAGTAATGAATATGTAGAGGTACATTCTGCTTGTTGCTGAAAGGTTGTAATTGTTTTGCAGCCAATTGTTATCTAGACTGTCTGGAGGGTTATAAGAAGAACTCTGATGGAGTTGAAATCTGCGAGTGTGCTAAACCTCATTCTCTCTGTCCCACCATGGATGACTGTAAGAAACAGTGCACTTACGGATTAAAAGTGTCTCGCAATGGCTGCCAGAAATGTAGCTGTAACAAATGTCCAGCATTTTCCTGCAGCAAGAAGTGTGCACGTGATTACATGAAGAATGAGCAAGGCTGTAAATTATGTAAATGTAAAGGTATGTATTGCAATAATGACTCAATGTAATTGTTGAAGAAAGTTGATGATGCTGTAAACTCGGTTTTGTAAATCATCATTGTGTACTGTAAAATGGCTCGGTGTAATGGTGAAGAAAAAGGTTGATGTTGTAAAGTAGCTGTGTAAATTATAGAATTTTACAGTAATATTACTCAAAAATAGTTGTGCTGTAAACTGAATGAATTATAAATGTGTATTATAAACCTGCTTAACAATAGTAGTAAAGAAACAAATGAATACTGTAAATTAAAACAGTATGTGTGTATTGCATAAATACTTGCCATGATGGTGACAAAATTGGTCAGTTCTGTAATTGTACATGTTTTAGTTCTAGAGACCATATGATATGCTGTTTGATATGACTTAGAATGAAATCAGAGGTACAGAATCCCTGGCATCACTCAAATATAAAGTATTACAGTGAGAAATTCAAATTTGATGGAATAAGGAAATGAGGATATTCTTTAAATATTTTATCATACCATGTACCGTCTGAAAACGACTTAACGAGTGCAGTTTCTCAACCTGATAACGAATAGTTCTGCTTACCAGTACAAATTTGTTCAAGGATAGGACAGATGTCATCAACATTTATCTTCGTAATTTACATTCAACACATGGATGAAAATTTCCTTCAAACAGGGTCAAAGCTCTGGGAATCGGACTCATTTTAAATTTTATTTACGGATCATTCAACATAAAAAGGAAGTTTTGGCACAGTTAAACTGTTTCCAAATAAGATTAGCACACCATAAAACACATGTAAAGTATTTGTTGAAATACTTGTAGAAAAAGAAATGTTATGATTCACCACTAAACAGAACGTGCTAGAAGGAGGCGTGAAGAATCTTTGAGAGTTGTGACAAATAAGAAATGTACAAGGAGTGCTTTTTTGCAACGGATGTTGACTTTTATGCAAGTGGTTTGTTGAGGACATTGTTCGCAAACCTGGTGAAACTGACAGGTGCGATATGCATTCATAGGTGACCTTTAGCCTCCATTAGATGTAATAAGGCAGCTTCTGTTAGTGTGATATTAGCATGGTATTTTATGTCCTAATTAAGGCCAAAGTTACTGCCTTGGTCGCATATAAGGGGGGAAAGCTGTATATCACAGGAAAGATGTACAAATAGTGGTATTTTTAAGGTAAAAGATGGATGAAATGACATTTTATCATTAACTTAGAGCTATTTTTGTTCTTGTAAATATATACACATGAACATATCTGTATTTGACTTTATACCCATTTGCATTAATATCCTGTAAAGAGTTTTTGATGAATTCTATAAATTTAGAATGAAAGAAGATTGTTTATTTCTATGCAACATCTAAATGTGCAAATAAAACACCTTTTATGAAATACCTTGCCTAAGGTTACTGGATAAATTTGATGGCAAGCTGTCTGGTAGCTCCAAAGAGGAAAATTCAGTGTATAAAGAGTTTTGCATTTTGTTTGCTTTTAAAATTGATACATACATATATATATATATATATATATATATATATATATATATATATGTATGAAAATTATTTTTTGAAGGTGATTTAAGATCCCTCTGTAATCTTAAGATGTGCTATGTCATATATGGAATACAGAGTATGAAATTGCATTTCATCAAGTTGTAGACTGAAACAATTGAAGTAAGCTCAAAAATTATTGTTGCTGGGTGAAAAAAATTAGTGTTTCCTGGCAACCAAAGTACACTAGGAACAAGTATGAAGTCCGGTTCTAAAGCAGCTAGGTGAAGCATGAATGAAGTGGCTCTGATCTTTACATTCTTATTTACTATTTGTCCTCACAAGAAAGTGATTTCACTGATTAACAATCCTCAAGGATTCAGTTTGATAAATTTTGACACATTTTTTCACTACCTTGCTAGTTTGGATCATTTATTTCCCATGATTTACTCGCTTGCTGCGACATTGTGCCAAAAGGAGATTAACCTTTCATTGAATTTGATCATTTCACCTTTGTTAATGATGGAAGGATAGAAAATTAGCACATTCATGATGAGGGATTAATTTTTCTCATTTCTGACTACCTTGCCTAAATGGCTATCAAAAGGAAGCATTCAAGTGCCAAAACAGTGTAAAGTTAATGAAAATTAACTTGGCCGGAGGTTGGCATCGTGTTTATTTGTAGAGCATTAACAGGGTACATGTAAACATATCATTGAATATCCACACAATTAATCTGTCTATTCATGACACAACAGTGCTGCTAATAGGATGATTGGTCCTTTGCTGTGATTTATTTTACCATGTGTTGAAGTGAATGAGAGACTGAAAATAGCAAAATAAAAAATATATGTAATAATAATAATAAAAAAAAAACTAAAAAAAAACACCCCCAAACAAACAAAATACCAGAGTTTTTCAATTTGTACACATTTGTTCACTTAATTTTTGTATATAACCAAAACCTAAGGTTTCAGCAGCATGATTCTTGGGTAGAAATTTAATTCAAGAAGACTTAAGACTGGTGTGCTATACAAAGTTAATCTAGGGTATTTTGATAATAGTGGGTTAACTTGCAATTTGTTCACATTTGGTCAATTTATCACACATCCGATGTGGATTAAGTTACTCTGCTAAAGGTGTGATGTGGGTTATCAACCCGGAACAAGTGTAGTATGAATGCAGCTTGTGCAAGTAGCACATCTTATAAGTGCAGTGTGAATGTGGCTTGTGCAAGTAGCACATCTTATAAGTGCAGTGTGAATGTGGCTTGTGCAACATCTGATTCATTCAATGTGGTAAGGGTCTCAAAACTATGCACAGGTATTGATACATTGAAATAAACAGAATTACTGTCAACAGATTTTTGTTGCAGTTTAGTTTTGCTGCTTCTATAAAGTTGGTTAACTTCACTCACTTTGATCAATAGCTAACTGAAATTAGAATTGCAGTGTGAATGCATTGCTAATTAGAATTTTGGATAAAGTTAGTCGGGGTTACTGGCCCAATGTGAACCAGCCTTTAGTACATTTAATTCACCATCAAAGTTAGAGTACCTGAGTCTGCAATAACTTGATTGGATTGTATGCAAAATTAATTTGATAGAAAAAAATCACATAATGTACATTTCATTAATGTTTATTATGTTTTCCAGGTAACAGCAGACATGAGAATACACCCTCTATTTTCGATGTGAAACACACAGAGAGGTCTTGTCTGTCAGCAGATGGTCAGTATCATGAGAGTGGGGACTCCTGGCATGATGGCTGTAGACTATGCTACTGTTACGGGGGACAGGAGATGTGTGCCCTCATATCCTGCCCTCGACCCTCCTGTAGTACTCCTGTGTTCAGACTGGGAGACTGCTGCCCCTCATGTCCTGGTAAGCTCTTTAAGTGATCCTTGTTGGAAGCAAATATGATATTTGCTAATATATATATTTTGATGGTCCCAAGTGATTCAATATAACTGGAAAAAAATATTTCTCGATGTTCTTGTTTGCATAGATGATGTAACCTTAAGATTAAAGTAGCTCTTACTTAGTGTAGGGATCATTTACAAAGTGGCTTAATTTCACCCTTCTTGTCAATTTAAAGCATCTTTAAAATTCTCCTTTTTACCCCTGATCATTCTAATTCTTTGTATTTTGTAGCTTTTTACAAAGTTATTTTGTGTTTTATAGGAAATGTAATTTTACCTCAATCCAAAGGCACTAGGGAGATGTGCGAGTCATTGGATGGTCGTTACTTTGTGGAGGGGGAGTCATGGCATCTAGACAATTGTACCCAATGCTTGTGCCACAATGGAAGCATTTTGTGCGAGACCCATGCCTGTCCCCCACTGCTGTGTAGCTATCCCACAATCCTCCCCAACACCTGTTGTCCAGTTTGCCAAGGTCAAGGATAAAATTTTTGTTATTGATCCTTGCAACAGAGTTGTTAGGAATTTCATTATGGTGCACTGCAATCTTACATGCAACTGTTTGCTATACTTATTGGATTTTCTGTGCCCTTTTGTAAATTTATAATGCATTTGAAATACACTAGAGATTTATTATACATTTCAAATACCATCTGAACCTTGTGATAGGGTATTATGTACCATTTCTTAGTACTCTTTTAAGTGTAATAAAAACTGCAGAGTCCATATCTCACAAAAATATATAACTAGTTAGTATTTATATTGAATTATTTTATATAGAGTAAAAAATTTCATAAAATGTAGGAACTTTTAAATGGACCATATTTAAAATTTTACACTGATTAACAGATGATCAGACAACCCACTCTCCTCATGCTTTCAGGGCATTGGCCTCAATACAAATTTTTGTCATTAGACTTTGTCTCTGCTTGTTCTAAATGTACAGCAGTGCCTGGAAAACATCACATTACTTATTCACTGTTATTGAGGACCAGAGGAGAAAAATAAAATTTTCTAAATAAGAAATTTTCATGATTACAGAAGATGACAAGTCCTTACAAATCTCTAATCTTCCATCAAAGAGGACCTGCCGGACAGACTCTGGGTACACATACAATGATGGGGATGTGTGGAAGTCCAACCCCTGTCAAAGCTGTACCTGTAGAAGTGGACAGGTCCACTGTTTCTCTCAGGTCTGTCCTTCAGTCACCTGCTCTAAGTCAGTCCTACGCAAAGGCAGCTGCTGTCCAACCTGTTTAGGTAATATTACTATTCAAGGAGGATATACTCGTAATGTAAAGTTTCCGACTCAGAATATTCATGGTTTGTACATTGCTGTAAGAAAGACAACTCTTACATTTCAGACTTCAGCCATCAGAAAGTTTGTACAGACAACGGTATAACATATGCTTCAGGAGAGGAATGGCTGAAGAACAATTGTACAAAATGTTACTGTATTGATGGCAGAATTACATGTCTAGGACTTCCCTGCCCTACCATTTCTTGTAAATACATGGTTAATATACCAGGAGAGTGCTGTCCAGTTTGTGTTGGTAAGATGGTGTTAAATATCAAGCAATGCCTCCCACAAGAACAAGGGCATGGGGCAAATTGATTTGACCATTAGATATGTACAACCTTTATTAATGAAAAGGAAAAATATGCAGTTGTGTAATTTCTGTTTGTAATTCTACCTGAATTTAGGACTCGGAGGTTATGGGTCATGATAGTCTCAAGTCTTATGGAGGAAATTAATCCACATGAAAAGAAAATTTTTCAAGCAGCGTGTTAAAAAGTTGTACTTCAGAATCATTGTTTTGGTGGTATAGTTGTACCCAATATGAGAGACATCAATGAATTTAAAATTATTTGGTCCAAGTTTTTAAAATATTAAGTGTAAAACTGTGTACTAATGTGTAACTGTTTATTTAGATGAAACAACAACTTTGGAAGTGTGGTCCCTACCAGAACCTGATCCGTCTGATATTGTCAAGGTCGAGGCAGAGAGAGGTACTTTTACAGTTACTTAGTTAGTAAAAATTATGTTTTAAGAAGATCCTCCTTTGTTTTTAAGTGTTAAAATAGAGTGAATGTTTTTGTTTTTACAGGTCCAGAAGAGAGTGATAAGGATGCTACCACCATTATCATCTGCGTCCTAGCAGCCATGGTTATCCTTCTTGTAATCTTGTTTGTGCTATATTTTGTGTTTAAGTTTGCAAAACGGCGATCAGAAAGCAAGAAATATTCACCAAAAGGAGCAGACATTGAAAACATACAACCTGTGCAGGTGAAACTGCTAGGTTATGAGACTTCTGAAAAACCACTGAAGAATTCCCAGCAACGGTGGAATGCTGATTTGTTGCCAGTTCCGAAGTTAAGTGATGAGGAAAAACATGTCAATTTGCTTAGTAAAGCATTTGATAAGACAAACTGTGTCAAGTTTGATGATGGAATTTACTGATAACGGGGGAAAATCAAAAGCAGACAAATTGTCGAAGTATAAAGGACATACACACTTGCATATCTGTTGTATAAAAAATTTCATTCATCGAAAGTGAATTGCTTGTATTCTACTATCATTTTGTACTCTTTGGGTAGTGCTATTTTGGGCGTAATGGTTTTTTTTTTTGTTTGTTTTTTGTCATTGATTTGGAAAATTAGTGAATTTTTTCATTTTTGGGCATTAGAGGGTTATAGGTCGCTTTCCTTGTGTGGATTAAAAAAAAAAATGAATTTGTGAAATAAGAAAATTTATGACTTATATGATAGGTTGAAATGTGCTCCACATACATGTATGTATTCTACACTGTAGTGTTCAGATTTTTACTGTTCATAAATTGCAACTAGTATAATGTAGATCCATCAAATCCATTAAATGTACTTGCAAAGCAAGACCTTTCATCTATTTATTTTTGATTTCGTTTTTTATCCATATTTCATTGTATTGAAAATATGGAAAATGTACTATTGCTGGGGTATTCATTGCCAGTAGCTGAATTTGAAACATCTAGATAGGATTATTGTAGTGTGTGGAAAAAGAAATATTTCATACAATGAATTATGACATAACTGCCAAGCAGTTTTCATTTTCTTGTCACCTATCACTTTCATTTTTCAGTTTGCATAATGCTGTTTATTTCACTGAGCTGCATAATGTTTTGTATGGTATCATGTAGTTGATAATGAAATGATATTTTTATATGATAAAATGTATCACTTTTTTCATCCATGTTGTCATGATCAATCTTGTTATTTTTACTCGCAGGATTTTGTACTTCACATGCTGTATATGGGCATATTTTTGAATTTTTACTATTATCAAAATATTTTCATGTATTGTTGAAGGGCAAATTCAAAGGTTGTGACATATACAGGCAGTATTGAAAAAAAAAATGTTGCAAAATTAAGGAATGGGTATTTAAAAAAAAAGTACCCCACAATTAGTGTTGTTAGCCATTTTTAGCTTAATTTTTTTTTCAATAGCTAATTCTCTCTCTGTACAATGTTTTCTTGGCACATTATAATAAGCAAACTTTAAAACAAGCTATGTAAAGCATCCATGTGTATTATTGTAAATACTTTATAATAGAGATGATCTGATCTGTCTTGTACATGTTGTGCATTGATTTATAACATATTTAGTTGTTAGACAAGGATATCCTTTTTCCCTTTTTCTAATCAATTATTCATGTAACAAGTGCTTCTAGCTATCATAAGGCTTTAATCAATGCAACATTTTTCACCAAAAAAATTGTTATTCTAAATGAAATAAACATTTGTTGATGGTATATTTGCTTGTTGTTATAACATTATCATAAAACACTGAATCCAAAATATAATTTCAAGAAATTTGGAAATGTTCATGTGCATTGTGATAGAAACATTCTTTTTCTAAAATTCATTTGTATTATGTTGTAATTTGTTTTGTCAAATATGAAATAAAAATAAAAATACAATTATGATACATAGTCATTTATATTGATAAATCATAATGAAATAAAGGGCATGTGACATATATTGACAAAAGATGTTAGAGGTACTGGGAGTATTATTTAATGATTGGAGTAAGCCTGTATAAGTGACTATGGATGCATGCATATTATTTGTGGAGATAAACTGTTGGCAAGAAGTCTCTTATCATTAATGATACAAAGTCACCTGAATAGATTAAATTAATGTTAAGGTTTACATATTTAACAAGTCAAATCTTATCAATGATTTCACAATTTGAATATGTACATGCATATAAATACAGAGACCCAATTACCAGTACATGTGTAGCCATTTGAAATGCCTGGAATAGACTCTGTAACATATGACTTGAAGGGAAAGGCAGTTTTCCTTGCGGGTGAGCGTGTCCAGGGCACCTGGTTTGTTAATGTAAGCTCAGCAGTAAAGGTGAACTTCATCACCACTCATATGATTGGAACAACATATGTGGAGTGGAGAGAATCCAATGTTACCAAGAAGGATTTTGAAGATGATAAGTTTAAGGCCCATGAGTTGTATACAAAACAAGTAACTTCACATTTTTCCAAAGGTAAAGGAAATCTCTCTCTTGCTCTCTCTCTCTCTCTCTTGCTCTCTCTCTCTTTTGAACCAACCACTATATATAGGTTTAGGGTAAATGATTATGTTAGTGTTCATGATTTGTATATTTGAGTTTTGGATAATACTGCTGTTAAAGTACACCCTTCTCTGTATGTTTGGAAACCATTCTAGGTAGTGGACCATGTCTGGAACTACTCCCAGGCAGACACAAATATCCTTTCAACTATGTAATTCCAAACGACAAGGTGCACTCGTCCTTTGAAGGTACCCATGGTGCAACAAGATGGTTTATAAAAATTGAAATTGGACTTCCATTGCCTCATTTTAATATAGTCAAATATGTGTGTTTTACATATTTGGCTAAAGTGGATATTGATCTTCCTCTCTATGCAGTAAGCTTTCAACAGAAACCTACAATTTTTAATTTGCATCCATTTGAAAGAGCAATTCCATGCTTTCTCACAAATGCAGTTTTCAAATTAAATCGGTTATAATACACTACAATTATTTCAAACAGAAACCAGTTGTTCGAAGCCAAGAAAGAAAAATTTCAAAAGCCTTTGGTATTGGTGATGCTGGTGTAGTCAAGATTACTGCCAGTATAGAGCGATCTGGATACTGTCCTGGGGAGTGTGCACTGCTTACATGTAAGACACCCATCTTATAGCCTTGTATGTTATACACCCATCATATAGACTTGTATGTTAGACACCCATCATATAGACTTGCATGTAAGACACCACCATCCTATAGACTTACATGTAAGACACCCATCATATAGATTTACATGTAAGACACCACCATTCTATAGACTTGCATGTAAGACACCCATCATATAGCCTTGTATGTTAGACACCCATCCTATAGCTTTGTATGTAAGACACCACCATCCTATAGACTTACATGTAAGACACCACCATCCTATAGACTTACATGTAAGACACCACCATTCTATAGACTTACATGTAAGACACCCATCCTATAGACTTACATGTAAGACACCACCATTCTATAGACTTACATGTAAGACACGCATCCTATAGACATACATGTAAGACACCCATCATATAGATTTACATGTAAGACACCACCATCCTATAGACTTACATGTAAGACACCACCATCCTATAGACTTACATGTAAGACACCACCATCCTATAGACTTACATGTAAGACACCCATCATATAGACTTACATGTAAGACACCCATCATATAGATTTACATGTAAGACACCACCATCCTCTAGACTTACATGTAAGACACAACCATCCTATAGACTTACATGTAAGACACCCATCATATAGACTTACATGTAAGACACCACCATCCTCTAGACTTACATGTAAGACACCACCATCCTCTAGACTTACATGTAAGACACCCATCATATAGATTTACATGTAAGACACCCATCTAATAGACTTACATCTGTACATGTAAGACACCCATCATATAGCCTTGTATGTAAGACACCCATCCTATAGACTTGCATGTAAGACATCCATCCTATAGACTTGCATGTAAGACACCACCATCCTATAGACTTACATGTAGGACACCACCATTCTATAGACATACATGTAAGACACCCATCATATAGATTTACATGTAAGACACCACCATCCTATAGACTTACATGTAAGACACCACCATCCTCTAGACTTACATGTAAGACACCACCATCCACTAGACTTACATGTAAGACACCCATCATATAGACATACATGTAAGACACCCATCATATAGATTTACATGTAAGACACCACCATCCTCTAGACTTACATGTAAGACACCCATCATATAGATTTACATGTAAGACACCCATCTAATAGACTTACATTTGTACATGTAAGACACCCATCATATAGCCTTATATGTAAGACACCCATCCTATAGACTTGCATGTAAGACATCCATCCTATAGACTTGCATGTAGGACACCACCATTCTATAAACTTACATGTAAGACACCCATCCTATAGACTTACATGTAAGACACCCATCATATAGATTTACATGTAAGACACCACCATCCTCTAGACTTACATGTAAGACACCACCATCCTCTAGACTTACATGTAAGACACCCATCATATAGACATACATGTAAGACACCCATCATATAGATTTACATGTAAGACACACATCTAATAGACTTACATCTGTACATGTAAGACACCCATCATATAGCCTTGTATATAAGACACCCATCCTATAGACTTGCATGTAAGACATCCATCCTATAGACTTGCATGTAAGACACCACCATCCTATAGACTTACATGTAGGACACCACCATTCTATAGATTTACATGTAAGACACGCATCCTATAGACATACATGTAAGACACCCATCATATAGATTTACATGTAAGACACCACCATCCTCTAGACTTATATGTAAGACACCACCATCCTCTAGACTTACATGTAAGACACCCATCATATAGACATACATGTAAGACACCCATCATATAGATTTACATGTAAGACACCACCATCCTCTAGACCCACATGTAAGACACCACCATCCTCTAGACTTACATGTAAGACACCACCATCCTCTAGACTTACATGTAAGACACCACCATCCTCTAGACTTATATGTAAGACACCCATCATATAGATTTACATGTAAAACACCCATCTAATAGACTTACATCTGTACATGTAAGGCACCCATCATATAGCCTTGTATGTAAGACACCCATCCTATAGACTTGCATGTAAGACATCCATCCTATAGACTTGCATGTAAGACACCACCATCCTATAGACTTGCATGTAAGACACCACCATCCTATAGACTTACATGTAGGACACCACCATTCTATAGACTTACATGTAAGACACCCATCCTATAGACATACATGTAAGACACCCATCATATAGATTTACATGTAAGACACCACCATCCTATAGACTTACATGTAAGACACCACCATCCTCTAGACTTACATGTAAGACACCACCATCCTCTAGACTTACATGTAAGACACCCATCATATAGACTTACATGTAGGACACCACCATTCTATAGACTTACATGTAAGACACCCATCATATAGACTTACTTTTAAGACACCACCATCCTAAAGACTTACATGTAAGACACCACCATTCTATAGACTTACATGTAAGACACCCATCCTATAGACTTACATGTAAGACACCACCATCCTATAGACTTACATGTAAGACACCACCATCCTATAGACTTACATGTAAGACACCCATCATATAGATTTACATGTAAGACACCCATCTAATAGACTTACATTTGTACATGTAAGACACCCATCATATAGCCTTGTATGTAAGACACCCATCCTATAGACTTGCATGTAAGACATCCATCCTATAGACTTGCATGTAAGACACCACCATCCTATAGACTTACATGTAGGACACCACCATTCTATAGACTTACATGTAAGACACGCATCCTATAGACATACATGTAAGACACCCATCATATAGATTTACATGTAAGACACCACCATCCTATAGACTTACATGTAAGACACCACCATCCTCTAGACTTACATGTAAGACACCACCATCCTCTAGACTTACAGGGGCCTCCGTGGCTGAGTGGTTAGAGCATCGGGCTCAAAATCACAAAGCCTCTCACCTCTGTCGGCGCACGTTCGAATCTCTGCCGCGGCGTTATGTGAGCAAGTTTGCCAGTTTACTTGCGGAAGGTCGGTGGTCTCTTCCCAGGTACACTTTATCTGGGTTCTCTCCTCCACCAACAAAAAGTGGACGCCACCAGATAACTGAAAAATTGTTGAGTGTGGCGGAAAGCAATAAATAATCAATCAATCAATCTAGACTTACATGTAAGACACCCATCATATAGACATACATGTAAGACACCCATCATATAGATTTACATGTAAGACACCACCATCCTCTAGACTTACATGTAAGACACCACCATCCTCTAGACTTACATGTAAGACACCACCATCCTCTAGACTTACATGTAAGACACCCATCATATAGACTTACATGTAGGACACCACCATTCTATAGACTTACATGTAAGACACCCATCATATAGACTTACTTTTAAGACACTACCATCCTATAGACTTACATGTAAGACACCCATCATATAGACTTACTTTTAAGACACCACCATTCTATAGATTTACATGTAAGACACCCATCATATAGACTTACATGTAAGACACACATCTAATAGACTTACATCTGTACATGTAAGACACCCATCATATAGCCTTGTATGTAAGACACCCATCCTATAGACTTGCATGTAAGACATCCATCCTATAGACTTGCATGTAAGACACCACCATCCTATAGACTTACATGTAGGACACCACCATTCTATAGACTTACATGTAAGACACGCATCCTATAGACATACATGTAAGACACCCATCATATAGATTTACATGTAAGACACCACCATCCTATAGACTTACATGTAAGACACTACCATCCTCTAGGCTTACATGCAAGACACCACCATCCTCTAGACTTACATGTAAGACACCCATCATATAGACTTACTTTTAAGACACCACCATTCTATAGACTTACATGTAAGACAGCACTTTGAAAATGATACTGTCCTTTTGTCAAAACAACATGCAATCATCCTCATTTAGATTAGATTCAAATCAATGTGGATCTGCAATAAGGCTAAATCTGAAATATATGTGATGTATAAACAAAAACTTAGTGCCATGATAGCATATATATTTACCATATAATACTGTATCATGCTACTGTATCATGTTTATGTCATATCATATATGAAATGTAGATACCTGATCATCACACTTTACCTTAAAATTACCTTTGTTTTAAAGTGGATGTTATAAATGAAACCACAAAAGACCTTGGGCAACCAGCAGCTCTGTTAATGCAGGAAGTGGAGTACAAAGGCAATGGTGAGGTGAAAATTGTCAAGGAATGTTTACGGAGTGTAGTGGGGATCAAATTAGAAAAGGCAAGTATCAACTAACACTTCACAATGAAGACTAATGGTAATATGATATATACCTTCATGCTTGCTTATGCATATAATGTTTGGACACTAGTGTTCAACAAGTACCATTCCAGATTTGAATCTTGCTTGTGTTACAGAGATGACAGGTAGTTATATGTTACTTATTGATTTCTGCTTTCAAAGGCCATGGGTCAAGGTCAAAGTTATGTGCATTGTGAGGGTATATGATAATCACAGTGTAAATGACTGCACGGTCATTTTGAGTTGCTCATTTCCTTGTGATAAGATAAAAGAATGTGTATAGATTAGAATATACTTCCAATTAATGTCAATGATATCAATATTACCTTGTTTTCAAGGTTAAATTATTTTGCATCCATGTGAATTGAAATGGTGATCCAGTGTATTTGAACAGATTATGACAGGAACAAGACGCCCACAGGCTTTAACAGTCACCTGAATATCATAGTTCATATATAGACCTGTCAGGGAGTCTCATATTTGCATTATAAATTATAACTATAATTTTGGAAAACAGCTGTACCCTTTCCTGTATTTAAGACATCTCACTCAAGTGCTCAATATGGCATACAATTTTTGCTCATTAAGGAAGTACGTAGAATGAAATTGATATTAAATCAAACAAAAATGAATGAAACCACAGTTGGAAACTATTGCAAAAGCACTGTTAAAGCATATGCAGGAACTCAAGAGTTCGCCATTTTTACATAATCTGCTATTATATGATTTTATAGCCACTTTTTGGTGCTTCATCATCCTCAACATCTGCAATAATTAACAACTATTTATAATTCATTTATGGACGAGTTGAATTGTAGATACATATATCAATCACTGCATGCATTAAATGAATTTTTCTGCACATTAGAATTCATTTAATGATATTATCATATGAATTCATTTAATGTGCACAAAATTCAGCAAATGAAATGAAAATATCTTTAAATCAAGTATTGCATACATTCATAAAATTACATGTCATTCATTTGAATTAACAACATCTTTAAATGTATCCATGCATGCAATAATTGAATTATATGATATCTTAAACTTAATTGTTGCACACAATAATATATCTGAAAATATCTCCAATTAGTATATATTTTAATTTGGCATTCTATATAAAAAAAAAATTATTCAATAAGAAATAATGTTTTTTTGAATACTTATATGAAAGAATCCTTTTTTGAATGCTGCAGGGAAAGCAACAGAAATGGGCCAAACAGAAAATAGTGATAGATGCAGTACCCCCAACAACTGCCCCACGGTCATGCTACTGTATTAAATGCTCATACTACATTCAGGTAACACAGTATCGAGTAATTATCAACAGCATCAGTTTGATGAACTTTGAGGACAAATATTGTACACACTATATCGTCATTGTTTATGTAATGGTTTTTTTTTCCCTTGTGGTGTAGGTGAAAGTTCCACTTCCATTTTACAATGGGGAGGACATCAAATTAAAGTTACCAATCACAGTTGGAACTATTCCCCAGAATTACAAAAAGAGACAGGTCCAGCAAAATCCACCAAGCTATGATTCGTTAAATATTCCAGGTACATGTATTATATTAAACAATCTATGATCAAAAAAGATTGCAAAACAATGGTGAAGTTTATTTGTTTTGGTTTTTTTTGGGAGGGGGTGGTTATCAATATTTTAACATTTCAATTATTCTTTGCAACATGTAAAAAAAAAAATTGATGACAAACCATTAATCTACAGATTTTGAAGACCAAGAGATGTGCACATTTCAATACTTGTAATCCTGTAGATAACTGAAAGTTCTCAAGGATGGACATCCAAAAAATCTTCTTTTTTTTTCCAGTGACAGATTTATCAAACAGTATAACCTACACAACCCAGAGAAAATCTCCATCTCGCTTTCACTACAACAGTAAGTCTTTGGATTTCCCCGACATCATTTACACCCCATTAAATGCATATGTAGTGGATTACAAACCAACAGCAGCAGATGTACCACAGCTCTCTACTGGCACGAACATAGCCCAAAGGGATGGGCCAAGGCCCACAGCTCCACCCTTGCCAGAGTCAGAGGAAAAACAGGGATTAGTCTCCTGTTCAGTCAAGGAAAAGTCATGAGTTCCATATGTAAAAACTTGGCAGAATTTAAATAAACCACTGTCTCAACTTGTCTTCAAACTGGTCATTCATTAAGTTCCCCCTGCTTGTAAAACAAACATATGACAAACTTTCTCTTTCTCCCTAATTATCATACTGTATGTTTTCCCAGGTTCCACATTTTTTTCATCATAGACTGGTAACAAAATTTGTTTTGCAAAGGGAAAGTTTGCTTTTACCAGTCACGACTTTGTTGAACAACAGGCCTATGGGCCACCACACTTACCAAAGTCACCATGGTCAAGCAAAAATGTTCATAATTTGGAATACAAATACCTTGCTTTGTAGCTCTGTCCTAGCCCTATCTGTCATGCTTTGTGTGAAAATGAATACACAATAAAAAGGAAGCTTGCATAGTAACTTGATAAATTGTATCCTTGTGGTTCTTAAGAAATTTTTCATCTGTGTTTTATTACATACTTGGAAACATCATTGTCATAAAGTTCTGATTGTTCCATGAGGGTTCATAGTTTTAAAAACCTTGAATCCAATCTACCCACAGATGTCTGCATACTAAATTGATAATGAATGCCCTTTTTGATCTTAAAAAGGTTTTTAAAGACTTTCTAGGTCTCCTAAATCACCCAGGTGATCTGTTGGTGTGTGTCCATTGCCATGCATTAACAACTGAACATTTTTAACTTTTTCTTGATAACTACCATTGAAATTCTTTTCAAATTTGTTATGCAGCATCTATGGGATAAGAGGGACATTAAATGTAAATTTCAGGAGACTCCTAAAATCTTCTCAACAACCACACATTTGTAAGAACAAGAAGTGTTTCAGAAACTAATATATATATTGTATGTGTACCAATGCAAACTTGAAAAGGGTTATAAACATGAATCATTTAACTGATAGTAGTGCCAAAACAATTCAACATACTGAGTGGACAATATCTTCATATGTCCAGAATGGATTAACCCTTGACCATGTGACCTCAAAAATAGGGTCATCTACTCTTCTTAAAGATGTACCAAGTTTGGTGTCAATCAAGCAAATCTCAAATTCTCAAAATATGGAGGAAACAAATACATTACAAAGTCCAGTTCAACCTTTGACCATGTCAACCCAAAATCAGTAGGGTTCATCAATTCCATATAATGTATCAAATAGGATGTGAAGGAAAGGGTTCTCAAGATACTGAGCAGACATTATCTTCCCATGTCCAGAGCGGATTGATCCCTGACCATGTGACCTCAAAATCAGTTGGGTCATCTACTCCTTTGGATGTACCAAGTTTGTTGCCTGTCAAACAAAGGGTTCTAGAAAGGTATTGAGTGGACAAGACTTGGTCAACAGACTGAAAGGCGTAAATCAACATAACCCCCATTTTTCAAAGGGGGTTATAAAAACTTAAAATGCATTTCATTTGTCACTATATAATATTAGTATCCTTCAGGAAGCATTTCTGTTTTAAGAACACATTTGAATATTAAAAATTTAACCGAGATATGCAGAACAGGAAATTTATTTGATTTTATAGCTCTTGGGGCTAGTGATACATGTACTTTTAACTAATACTCGGGTGACTAATAAGGCTTGTGGGCCTCTTGTTATTTCCTTTATATTCTTATGTATAAAGTTAGACCTAAACTCTGCACCCGAGGTCATGTTTTGAACAAATTTGAATCTACAAACAGGCTCTCAACATTTTAAATATATACAATAAAATTGTCTTCCTGTAAACAAACTATTATGCATAAGAAGACAATTTTTTTCATTCATATATATTTAAAACATTGAAAGCCTGCGAATCTACACTTCTTGAGAATACTTGCATATTAATTTGACGAAATCTAGATTGTGGTTTTGGGGAAGATTTTTTTTCATAAAGTGGTTAAACAATACATGCATATTCTACATATTCCTATATAAAACTTCAAAATCCCATTTGTAGCCCCAGTCTGACTTTGTTTAAACAGATGTAATTCACTGACAGACCACATGATGATGCTTGTTTGCCATAGTTGCAAACTTGTGAATCTTGAAAGAGATTTTTAAAGACTACCAATATATTCCTGTGTAAAAATTATAAACCTTAGTTATTGTAATCTTCTGTGGAAATTGAAGCTTTCATTACAAGATGGAAGTGGATTTCCTGGTCAAGTGGTTCTTATAATAAGATATTTTAAACACCCACCATATTTTCACCATTTTCTCAATCATTTCACCTTGGAAATTGACACAACCCCTCATTTAAACAATTACATGTACTTGTCAACCAAGAACACTTTGTGAAGTTTGGTTGAAAAATGACCATTAATTATGGAGGAAAAGTCGAATAGTAAACAACAGTTTTGTTATGAGGAAAAGATACACATTTATAACTTATTCTTTATACATGCAGCTAGCGACTGCTGATAATTTCCATCTTCTTAGACACATGTCCGCAATCTTACATAATTAAATAATTGTTCATAATCATTAATATTATCAAAATTATTGACAATCACCTTATTTCCATTTCAAGGCAACTCTCAACATACATTACACCAGAGGATTATTCTCCAACATAAAGTGAATACAGTATATGGAAAAAGGACTGTGCGCACATGAATTCTAAAGATATACACTAGTTCTTTGGTGATTTTTTTTTTTTTTTTTTTGAAATAAAAACCATGAAGCACATCATAATTATAATTTATATTTATTTGTGATGACAGATTTGATTATCAAACATGTTTAATAATATAGCTGTATTCTGAAATTTGAATAATACATCGGGAATTGTAGATTTCAAGTCAAACATTGAAATTTGAAAAATCTAAAAAATTTCCATCAAAACAATAAATAATTAAATATAACCCTTTTCTGAATCATATACTGTACATGTATTTTTTAGAAAAAAAACCATATTGTCAGAATATGCAACTACTACTCTAGTTTGACTTGTTCCATGATGCAAGGTCTAAACTTAAAATCATCCTTTTTGGCCAACCAAGGTAAAATAACCCCACTCTTTTTTTTTTCCATTGCTAATACAAAGAAATTCTTCTTAATTTCAAAATAAACACCATTTTCAGCATTAATTTCTTAAAAAGACTCGAAGTCTATTCTAAAAGTTTGATAAAAGAAGTTTGTTTTCTGAGAACTGCAATTTCTATATTTTTGGTCCAGTCAAATAATTTTCTGACTACCTATCCAAAGGTTAAAATGATAGGTCACAAAGAAGTAACACAAAATAGTTTAATCTAAGCCTAATTGGGATTCACAATTTGAAACAAATGAGTTGGGGCAGAGGAAATCATTTCTTTCAGTTTTGATTGTCAACTTTGATTAAAATATTGACTTGTGTTGGCTGGTTAGATTCCAATTACCTGAATGAAACTGTCAACCTAATCAATGCAAATACATTCCTGTGAATACGAGTATCACAAAAATAGTGTCACAAACGGTGAATTTGCATAAAGTGATACTGAAAAGTATAGTAAAAACCAAATTCCAGCTGATCAATTTAACCATGAATGAAATTCATATGCAAGATGTACTTTATAAAATGGTAACATTATAGGTATTTATTAGTATAATTCTAAGGATAAACTACATGTCATGTACAATTTCAACATTAAAACCATACTGCTTTACAAAGCAAACAAATTTCACATGGCACTTTGAAATTGCAAGGAAAATAAATAATTCTCATATAAAAGTAATGTGAAAACCAAGAGGTGTCCTATTGGGGAAAAAATCCCCGACCTTAAAAACTGAGGCACACTTACCATAGCCTGATCACACACATTACACACATCAGACAGACCATCAGTAAGTATACCACAATACCAGGCCAAGTTTGTATTCCAAACAGACCCCTTGATTAAAGTAACTGCAGCTCTGAATGGAGGTCAGACACAGCATTCCAAACATGTGAACCCTTCACGTCCAGTTTGGTTTGTGTACCTCTTGTGATAGCTAGGAGCAGACCTAACCACCGTCCATCCTGTTGTATCTACAGATAGACATGGCCATTCTGGTACAAGTAATTAAGGGTTAAATACCTGGCGTGTTTGTGTTTTGGAGTTATAAAAATAATGGAAGCACAAATGGAGTAATTTGCATAATCAGCTAAGTCAATAATGTATGATGCTTACATTATTTTATATCTCCAGAATACAAACAGCCTATTATATATATTTGTATTTCATAATTTATGGGTTTTTATGTTGAGCTGAAAGATTAATACTTTTATGAAAAATGAAATATACATTGAAACAGGATAGGTTTATCACTGACATGTTGTTTAATATAAAAATATGCCCTGTGTAATGTAAGGGAAAGTATAAAAAGGAAATACATGCATCAATAATGACTTCTTCATTCATTTCAGAAAAATAACTAAATAAAACTCGCACATACCTCATGATCTAATCCATTTGAAATAAACTGCAATTTAACAAAGAATACCAAAGCATGTGGAAATGACCGATTGTCAATTCTATAATGTGATAGTTCAATAAATGGTGAGCATTGTGTCCTAGGACTGTTATATGACTCCACACACCTTGGAGCCACCAGCCACCACATAAAATGTTACATACCCATCACCCGTATACTTATATCTAAAGCTTCAGGTCTTTGTCTTCAAAAGTAGAATTTACAGTTGTTTAAAAAAAAACAAGTGGGTCAAATTCTAGGACACTCCATATTTGCTCACTAGAAATGTAATCTAACATCAGAAATTTTAATTTAAACATTTGCGAAGATATATATTTTTTTTCTTCAAAGTAGAACAAATATACTTGTCTAGACATCAAGCATGAAAGCAGAAAACATATACATTGCAAACACACATGATAAACTCACAGGTGGCATTTCACTTGCTTCATAAATCAGAAACAAACAATATTCTATTAATATATCTTCTAAATAACCAAAACAATTTTGATAAGAACTTTTGTAAAAATGCATCATTATTTTTTTGATTGTTATGTTTTAATTCTGGAATAATAAGATTTACAAATATATAGTTTTCTCAATGAAGGGGACTGTTATCTCATTTGAGATATAAGAATGTACCCCATTACTTTTTGCTAATAAAATATTGTCAGAATGACAGGTCAGTAACACTTATTAACAAAAATATACCACTGCACAATAAAATTTATCATGTGTCACAAATACAAATAATTGTATGGTTCTGTTTTCTGAACCTATCCTATTTTTTGATCCCCGATCCTTATTTTTTTACAGCTTTGGAATGGGATCTAATTTTCGTAATTAAATTATTTGCTCTTGGTTACCCTCAAATAATTGATATTTATGATGTCAGAAAGTATGGACAGTATCGTAGTTTTAAGTAACATTTACACAATATCTAAGTATCATGCATGTTTTATTTACTATCAAGTATCCACTGGAGTTACACACCTTTTCAAAAGAAAAAAACAAATTGACCTGCCTACCCTGTTTCTGTAAGGATTAGGAACTAAACGATTTTTTTTTTTTTTGTCCTTGCAGATAAACGGTGGGAAATATATAAATAGGAATAAACTTTTATTGACAAACAGTTTTTGTCTAAAACAAACCATTCTAAACTACTTGTACAGTCTAATAAAGTATATAGTATACAGAAAATTTCAGTAAATGAAAAAAAACCAACAAAAAAAACCAAAAAAAAAACCACCAGACAAATTAAAATAATAAATTCTAAGGAATTGATAAATTTCTACTAAATAAAGATAAAATCACAATGAAACCTGCCTAATCCAGACATGCTCATAACAAAATATTAATGTATTCAGTTTTAACAACATCCAAAATACAACTCATAATTTATAATAAATAATGTGCTCTAAAATCACTAATTTTCAGGGAGGGGATGTTGTTGATTTTGTGCTATGTTGTATTATTCCTTCTATGCAACGTGAAGAACAACAACAATAAAGGTCAATACTTAAATCTCCTTTCACATCCATCAAATCAAGATTTAAAAAAAAAAAACAAAAACAAAAAAACGTGATTTTAGAGTACATTGATTTTTAAAATCTATGTGCAGATTGAAGGATTTCTATATAACACATTATTCAGAACAGATATTTTACACTGCACTATAATTATACATAAAACAAATCACAACATTTACTAAAATAAAGAATTTGTCAATATCAACATCATTTGACCTCACAAACAAATATGAGGTTAAAAATGCATTAAAACTTTAGGCGCTTTCAAGGATTATATGGCCTTTTGCAATTCTGTGAAAGTACTTTGCATTCAAGTTGATACATATAAATGAGTATATTCTTTTGTATTTTTTGGCATTTTTTTTTTTTGGTCTTTTAACAAATTATACTAAAATATACTATTTTTCAGTTGTAAAGAAATATCATAATAGATTCTATTTTTCTTTTCATTTCTGGGAAAATTTATTATTAACCTTTGTTTGATTTCAGAAGCAACATACACTGCTGACTAAATTCACTTATAAAACAACCTATGCTTATTGCAATCATACTTATAGTGATTTATTGATGAAAAGATTACATATATTTATTTTGATAATTTCTTCCTCAATGATCAAATATCACAAATTTAACTGTGGTATGACCTTTATATAATTTTCTACAAAGTTGCAGTTTTTAAACATATCCATAGATATACCAAATATCAAAAATAAACACATTTAGATTTTCTCAAGGTAAATAATTTACTTCTCAACTGCATGAATATAAGTGGACTGTTACTTCACATTTTTACAACAGATATGTTATGGAAAGGGTGTGTGTCTAGACAGTTGAATTATTTCAGAAAGTAAGTATTTCATGATACAATTACATCATTATGATTTATGATCCAAAGACCTATGACATGAAAGACAGAAATTTTCACCATAATTTAGAAACTTTCATCACAATTTCTTGTATGGAATAGTTTAAGTTAGTATGAGAGAAAAATTAGGGGTATTTCAAAGATACATGGTCTTCAGAAATCATTAGTAATTTTCATTTTTAGTTTATTATGTAACTTTCATTACTGGTCTTCAAACTCCTGTGCATTACAATGAATTTTTTATATTTGCAGAATCATAGAAAGCTATTAGTTTCCCTTTTTTTGTATAAAAATTTTTCAAAAGAGGAGCAAAAAATGTGTTGGATGTGTCCAGCGAAAGCCCTACTCAAACGTGTTTTGGAGGTGCTATACCAGACTAACATTAAGGAAAACTAAAAACACATTCAAACAAACAACATTTTACAAAAAGCACACAAAAAACATCAAACAAATGTTTAAAGCACCAATAAAATATGTAAATTACTAACAAAAACACAAATCAGGAATTTGGATTTCTTTCTCTAGGAATCATGGCAGTTTGCTATTGTTATCACATTTCATATGATAAACAAAACATCCACATGTAATACTGTCAACCAAAAAAAAATTTCATTTTATTCCACAGTTGAGAAAAATGGACATTGCTAAATATTTTACTGACACTTTGAATAGATGTCATATGAAAAATACCAAATTCTGCTCTTAAAAACAGTCAAAGCTCTCATTATAGAAAGGTTATCAGTAGAATACATGTAGATATTTAACATTCTCAGAGAATTCAAGTCATATACCAAACAGAATGTAGTTACAAAACTTTGAATGTGCAAGAATGCATTGTTTTCAATTATAACAATGTTTTAAAGTTATGATATGTAAACATATGAAGAACTTCTGTCAGAGTGATGAAGTTAACATTTATGGAAAATCTGCATTTGGCAATCTACAGTGCCTTTAGTACATAAACTGATAAAATCATTTGCTTTTCAACAGAAAATATGCTTTAATCTTAATTAAAGCAATTAAATTATTACTAAGACAAATTCTACATTTATCAACAGCACTAGGCTTACCAAATGAATATGTGATGGAATTGGAATGTAATTAAATGATAGAATATAACCAATGAACAAGGTGAAAATTGTACCCCAGTAATGTTTTACTAATCATTGCACAAAATTCTCTTAAAAATCAAAAAACCCGATTAGATTAATTTTTTGTCTCTCTCTCTCTCTCTCTCTTTTTTTTTTGGTATACAGGTAACATACTAATTGTTAATTTTACAGCTTCAGGTACTGTTTCTGTCACAGAAATCATGAAAACTTATAGGATGTGGTTTTCTATGAATTACAACTCATTTTCTAAATCTGAATTATTTTGACTATGAAACTGAAGAATATGCCAATATGTCATGGTATTTTCTGGGAAATCAGTTGATTAAACTAAAGAAGTGAAGATGTTTTGAAGTGCTTTTAGCCACAAACCTGTGGAAAGTGTAACCACTTTAACCAACATATAACAATATTTTTAAAACAAAATATCTGAAACTTTTTCTCCCATTTCCACATCAATAAATTCATAAACACTGAAAAAAAAAAAAATCTGAACATGAAACAATCATTCATTATGTTTAAAACAATCATTCATCATGTTTTAACAATCACCACTAACTAAATCCAATCAACTTTCAATCAGTCCTAAATCCTGAGAACAGGAAAATAAATAAAACTTTAATAGCCTACATCTCCAGCCTCCATCATCCCCCTTCAGACACTTCTGGATATTTTGGTAGATCTACTATAGTATACTTTTCCTTGGTTTTATATGAAGGGAAGAGACCTGTTTTTCCTGTTCTGTGGTTCATGCCTTTGGAAAACCCGTCCCAGTGGTTTCCAGCGATTCCCACTAAGTCCCCGGGTTCCAGGTCTATTTCTTTGTCACTTTGTTTGACGTGCTTCTCCACGGCCTCCACACTGTGTCCATTCTGCCCACCAAAGTAATAAATGTCATCCAGTGACTTGAATCTCTGGGAAGCATCCCCATGCATGGTCTGCATGATCTCATAAGCCACTCGACAGACCTGAAAGTCATAAATATATTATATATTGGGCAAAATTTCCAACATACTGATGTCTATGCTTCTTCCTTGTGTAGAAAAAAAAAGACTGAGTACAGAATCATTGAATTTGCCAAACAGTTCATCACAGAATTTAAATCTAAAATACAGTCAAAGTTTCTTACCACAAGTTGAAATACAAACAACATAATAAAAACTTAAAAAATGATTTATGCATGCTTCAACCACAACCACACATCTTTGGTATTCACTTCTACCTGTATATTCACAAGAAAATCCCAGATAACCCACCTGTGATGAAAATGTACAGACTAAATGGTCACAAAGAGACAGGAAATGAATGTCCAGAATGACTCCCCTCAGTGATTCATCAGAGTAGCGTCTGTTCAGTCCTGCTGACAAAGTGGCTGCAGGATCACTGATGAAACTGTAATCTGGATAACTGTAGAAACCATGAAATTTAGAAGCTTAAAAACACTGATATACTGCAAAATTTCAAATGGCTAAAATGTACAAGTTTATATTGATATTAAAGCATCCCCATGTTGTGTGGATTCAAGTTTGGTGAAATCAATGCCCCATGGTGCTAGGTTGGGGTCATAAAATGAAGTCAAAGTTGTCATAGGATTAAAGAGGATAAAAATCTTATGAACAGCAGGGCCTAGATGAAGGTAGCTCAGGTGTGTATTTTGGCCCATAGACCTCTTGTTTATCCCATGCAAGAATATCAAAAATTCTAAATAAATATAAAATAAAAATAAATGCATTGAATGTCTGAAGGCAGACTAAATGATGCCTGATTCTATCAATCTGATTAATATGACCTCGCTACTCTGGAGAAGATTTTTTTTAAAGATTCCTCCACCCAAATTCATGTAAAATTTGATCCCTGATTTCAGTCCCAACTTAAACTCAGGATTCATGAAAAAAATTTGACCAATAGCACATAAAAAAAGGACCACAAAAAATCTTTGCAACTACAGACAAAAGATATATGATTTTTATGTGATATTTTGCAGGATTTTCTGTATTTTTTTTTTAACTATTTAAAAATCAATGAGTGTTAATAGAAGTATTAAATTGAAATAGGCATTTGAAGTTTTGAAGTGAAAGATTTCTTTTTCAAAATATGATGCAATGTATTATCGCAAAGCCGTATTCCCCCTCAATATCATTACTTTTATTTCCCCTACCACTGCAGTATATATATATATATATATATATATATATGAATGAGGGGTGTTTATGTATAGTGTATTTCAAGGAAAAAAGTTAAAAAAAATAAATAAAAATCTGCAATAAACTTTATGAAAAATTGTTCCCTGTCAAATTCCTAACAAAATTACATGTCATATGCCTACCCCAAATCGGGGAACATGTAGATTTAAATCGATTTAAAAATTATTGGCATTTAGTTTTTAAAACCCCCTAAAATGTGCCAGTAGAGAATGGGTTAATATCCTCATAATACAAACAATCAAGATATTTATTCCTTAAATAAAGAAGACTATCTTGGACTGTAAGTTGCTAAAATTCTGGGGCAGCGACAAGATCTGGAGACATGGTAGTTTTCAGGATGAACTTGAACTTATGCAAAATTTAAGATGAAAGTCTACAGTCCATTTAGCAGATATTTTTGCTGTGCATAAAAACATGATTATTAACAAAACACAAAGATACTTACTTCTTTTTAGCTTCAGGTAAGGCTGAAGGATCATCAGAGGCCAGGAAAACCCTGCGCTCTACACCAGGCATTCGAAGCTCCAATCTACTGAAGAAATCCTCCACATATGTCATGTATTCAGCCACTGAGTGGAATGAAGCCTCTGCTGCTAGCTTGTCTGTACGCCGAATGTGTACACTATCATGAAACAAACACAGAAACTCACCATACCTTACATCATTGCAAATTTTAAACTATTTTAACTTCCAACAATGAACTGAATTGAAAACAACTGACAATGTTGACTTTTCATATAAATATGTAACATATCTGAAACAGATTCAAATTCATCAACAATACTTGAAGTAGTATAGGACACCATATTAAGGTGATTTCCTGCATTTCTATTACCCAACAATCGGGCCCACAAAGCCCAGTTTCTGCTTAGCCCTCTCCAACTCCTGCTTCAAATGAGGCTGAGGTTGTGTGAGATATTTCACAAACTGTCCAATCCACCAGACTGTGGGATCACCATGCAAACGAATCAGGCGGTCCTCCAGATCCTTAGGAAATGACAAGGGGAGGTAATCTGGTCGGGGGTGGAGACTATCAATGATTGGCATCTCCACTACCTGGACGTGCTCTAAACTACTAGGTTCTGTCAAAAAAAATAAAAAAATTCAACTTTACAATATATGCACAAATGCAAATACAAGGTTCAAAGGAGAAACAGTACAGTTAACATCAGAAGCATGTCATAAGTAAAGTCAACATTAAAGCACATCATAAGTAGAGTTTATGTCAACAGTCAAAGCATCTCAAAAGCATGTCAAGAGTACAGTCAACATCAAAAGCATGTCCAAAGTACAGTCAACACCAAAAGCATGTCATATGGGTTTTATCATTATGTGTTTACATTTTAAAGTGTCTTTGTGATAGCACTATGAAATTGGTATTGCATTAATGTCTCTCATGAATTGCACACCTTTAACTCATGGGAAAATGGGCATGATTGAAAATAAATACATGCAAGTGATGAAAAAGCCTAGTTCAGAATTGATTGTTACACAATATGTTTTTATGAATTTATCATTGGTTATGTAATAAATTTAACAAATACCTATGTGTCTATTTTATTTACCACAGAGTAAAATATGTGTAAAATGTGGTTTACATGTCACTGAGGGTGCCAACTGGGGTTTGCATACATACATATAAATTCTCATCTACGAATGAAAATAATAATAATATAGTACTATTTCCAATCATATTTCAAATCATTGGGATACATAAATCAATAATGATGTAAATATAAGTTATAATTGTCTGGTTTTGAGGTTTATGACAATGAAAATAAGTTTTTTTGAACATATTGCAATTTTACATATAAGTGCCTTCAGTGTTTAAGCAAATTACCACATGATCAAATTAATTTATTTCCATCATAGACCAAAAACAAGAGACCCACAGGCCTTATCAGTTACCAGAATATTAGCTGAAAGTAGCATTAGTCCCAAGGCCAATGAAATCTATAAAAAAAAAAAATCCTTCTCTGAATATCTAAGCTAAATTCTAATATTCAACAAAAGTACATATAAAAGTTTAAGAACTCCTCTTCTTTTAAATGCCCTCAAAAGTGCCTATAGTGATGAAAGGTTTTACATAATATAATAATATGTAACATTAACAGGATATGGCTAATTTGAACCTGTACTAGAGTCAATACCCTGAGGTTGCAAAATTCACAATGTTGGTACTTCTTTTCTGCTTTTCTTAAATAAGCATTTAGTATTTATACCATATTAGCAAATTTCAGAAGTACTTCAAATGATAAAGACAATAATTACTGTAATAATTTTGGCTCCACCCTGAAACCAAACCTTTACCTCCTACAACCATGAAATTTACAATTTTGGTTAAGGACTACCTACTCCTTTGAAATATCGTTTTAGTTTCAATAGCATTAAAAAAAAGATATTATCTTAATGTTTTACACATATATACCAAGTTGGTCCCTTCCTGGAGTCAGAGTCTCTACCCTTGGGATCATGAAATTTATAATTTTTGTAAAGACCTTCCTGCTCTACATCACAATGTATATAGTTTTTCTTACACATGTGTGGTTGTAGAGAAGAAAATTTTTTAAAATTGGTCAATATTTGGACGTTTTTGCACCACCCCACCCCTAAGGCCCCAGGGGTGCAAGAGCCCTGAAATTTACAATTTATGTCACCCTTGTGTCAAAAATGCTTCATACCAAATCTAAAAAGATATCAAGAAAAACTTAAAAACATACAATTGTTAACACATTTAATCATTAACCATTTTGGTCCCACCCTAATACCAAAGCCCTACCCTTGGGATCATGAAATTTACAATTTTGGTAAAGGGCTATCTCTCATTTTATATATCCATTTAATTTCAATTTAGTTTTGATAGCATTAAAGAAAATGTCTTCTAAATGTTTTACACATAAATACTATACATCAAGTTTGGCCCTGCCCTAGAGTCAGAACCTCTACCCTTTTGGTAGAGGCCTTCCTGCTCTACATCACTGTGCATTTAGTTTTTTTTTATACATGTGTGGTTGTATACAAGAGGATTTTTGAAATTGGGTCAATTTTTTGGCAGTTTTTGCTCCACCCCTAAGGTCCCTGGGCCCAGCAGTCCTGAAAATTACAATTCATGTCCTCCTTGTACCAAAGATGCTTCATACCAAATTTGAAAAGAATTGGAATGGTAGTTATCAAGAAGTTAAAAATGTTCAATTGCTAAAACATGATGGATGCAGACCAACTGAAAAATTATGATTATGAGTAAACTCAGGTGACCTAAAAAGTAGACATTTATTCCTTACACAAACTTGCTATATAGAGGTATATAGAGGTATTGGTCATAACTAAGAATACCTGTTGAAAAACTAGCACTTTGAGTGGACACAAAATCACTGTAACTGTTTAATAGTATGCAAAATTCAAACCTAACCTCCCAATATACTAACTGATTGTATCTCAATTAGTCTTTAAACTTACAGGTTATATTTACATTTCTACTATTTTATATACTGGATTTAACCCACCTTTCCAGTGTTCTGAGTTGGAGCCGTCTTTCTTGGTACAGGTGTTACTGAGTGGTTGGAATACAGACTCCCAGCCAGCCGCTGCATACCGCCACCCTTGGGACTCCAGGATCAAAGTCCGTCCAGTGGCATAACCTACCATCATACAGTACACAACATGGTGAAGCTGGCAGCCATAACCACAACCCTTACTGAGATTGCAGACTATCTTTTTAGCTTTACTGCAGTCCTTAGGATTCTGCCAAAAAAAAAGTTTATATACCAATACTGAGTAAAATGAAATAGCATTTCAAAGGAGCTCTATTAGGTCTAGCAATTTTTCGTAATGATACTCTTCAGTACATGAAGTCTAATAATAAGCATTTTTAAATTGATGTTGATTGAAATGACAAGCTAGGTAACAATGTCAGACATGTACACATTACAATATATCATGAGGAGTTTAGTACAACGAAAGTGATCAAAATATGACACAATTTGTACCTGAAGGTAGTGGAACCTCCTCTGCCAAGAAAGTGATCAAAATATGACACAATTTGTACCTGAAGGTAATGGAACCTCCTCTGCCAAGAAAGTGATCAAAATATGACACAATTTGTACCTGAAGGTAATGGAACCTCCTCTGCCAAGAAAGTGATCAAAATATGACACAATTTGTACCTGAATGTAGTGGAACCTCCTCTCCCAAGAAAGTGATCAAAATATGACACAATTTGTACCTGAAGGTAATGGAACCTCCTCTGCCAAGAAAGTGATCAAAATATGACACAATTTGTACCTGAATGTAGTGGAACCTCCTCTCCCAAGAAAGTGATCAAAATATGACACAATTTGTACCTGAAGGTAGTGGAACCTCCTCTGCCAAGAAAGTGATCAAAATATGACACAATTTGTACCTGAAGGTAATGGAACCTCCTCTGCCAAGAAAGTGATCAAAATATGACACAATTTGTACCTGAAGGTAGTGGAACCTCCACTGCCAAGAAAGTGATCAAAATATGACACAATTTGTACCTGAAGGTAGTGGAACCTCCTCTGCCAAGAAAGTGATCAAAATATGACACAATTTGTACCTGAAGGTAGTGGAACCTCCTCTGCCAAGAAAGTGATCAAAATATGACACAATTTGTACCTGAAGGTAGTGGAACCTCCTCTGCCAAGAAAGTGATCAAAATATGACACAATTTGTACCTGAAGGTAGTGGAACCTCCTCTGCCAAGAAAGTGATCAAAATATGACACAATTTGTACCTGAAGGTTGTGGAACCTCCTCTGCCAAGAAAGTGATCAAAATATGACACAATTTGTACCTGAAGGTAGTGGAACCTCCTCTGGACGAGATCTTGAAGTTGTTGGGATTCCTTCTTCCTCCACTTTTCCATTCCATCAACTGACTTCAGATCCAAAAAATTGGAAGTTAGAGTTCTGAAAACCAAATACATTTTTTTCTTCAGTAAACCCCAATCTTATTGGATCCAACATCTTTCATTTTAATCCTTTTTTTTTTTTTTTTTTTTTTTATAATTTTCTCTGCCAGTGAAAGTGAATGAAATAAAATATTGATTCCATTGGAAGAATCATAATTTGAAATTTCAAACACTCAAAAGTTTTACATAAATTGTATCATTGTCGGTGTCAGCAAGATTCCTTTACCAGTGCTTGAAAGAAACATAAGTCGAAACTCAGGCTGACGTTGGAGATTTTGCTCAAATTTTGATTTGTTCAAATAACATAAAACTCAAACCTGAGTTTAAGATTTTTCAAGACATCAAAGTCAGGACTATTTCCCTCAGCAAAACCTGTTTTTAATATTACTGGTATACCAATACAAAGGCAAATTCTTTGTAAACTCCTCCTATTAAACTTTTCATTGTTTTCTGGACTAATGCATGGTTTTACCATCTTTTTATGATTTGATGGAATTCTTAGCTGCAGTTCTGTAGCTCCCTGTCCTAAATATTGGGAAATAAGACCAGCAAGACCAAGACTCATCAATAGGTCAGAAATACATCTCAAATAAAATGTTTACATTTTAAAGAGTCTGATCTGCTCCTGGAATTGAGGCCACAAGTCGTTCTGTCTGTACCAATAGGCAGGTGTGTTGATATAAACAGGTAAAATGTATTTACAAATGATGTATACATAATCTATTTCAAAACTGCTTGAGTACTTCCTGTTATGTTTTCCATTCAAACACTGCTGTACTACACTGTGCCATCTATAGATGTAGACCATTAATAATCATAAGATTAAAAAGCAGTTTTTTTGAATTATTTTTTGTACATTATCAATTGTTGACAATTAATATTTTCTTCTAATAATTTCCAACTGATATTTTTCAATTTTGCCGATGTGAAAATTCACGTGAATAATTTCATTTCTTCACAGCTTTTTAACCACTCACATGTCATCATATGTAGCTCACTTTATTAACGAATTATCATGTCAGAAGTTGTGTCTTCTTTCAATTGGTTCATTATTTTCCTGCAACATGTGTTATGTAATGTTCATGAAAAGCTCATAAAAGTTTATGTTGTATTGGTTTTTCAAATGGTCTTTCTTGAAATTTTCCTAATTATAACAGGGTTTTCTTCCTAGCATATATTTCCTTCTGAAAAGTATTTTCTTCTTTTTGAAAAAAAAAATAACAACTTGAAAATTACATGTCTGCAAATTTTGATTTCATGGTTCAGAAGTCAATATACACAGCATTAATAAAATATTATAAGAAAGTCATAGAATTGAAGCATTCTGTGGTGTACACCTTTCGTACCTTTGATATCCATGGGAGGTCTCAATCATTTTGTTAATATGGCTGATAAGGTTTGGACTGCCCTCTGCCTTATTCTTCAGGGTAAGCAGATGATGCCTCACATAGTACCAGAATTCTGTCGCAGTATTTTCCACTCTACGTCTGGCTATCTCGTGCTCCTTTGTCGGTTCACCTAACCAACAGTACAAACATTAATACCAGATTTCTCAACAATACATGATGCTTCTAAGTGTCTTAGACCAAATGGTTTTTCATTGCGCACTCCAATTTCACAAGAAATGTTGCCTTCCAACCATTGTTGTAACATATTACATCTTTAAAAAACTTCCTACCATCTTTGGACTATGGCCCTATGGTTAATTTTTTGCAACCAAAAGACAAAGTTCAAATCCAAGCAATGAAAACTACACTGTATTGCTACTTGATTTGATCTGCTTTACTGTATACTAGCTGTAACCTTTCTTTTACTTATTCCATACTCATACAAAAATTAACAAAATAAGTAGAACCATCTTCAAAGCTGAATACATGTATATTCATTTTCATTACAAAAATTGTGAATAATTTCATTATGGTACCACACATTAAAAATTACAATCCTCTGTCTTTTGGCAGACCCTACAATAGTTATCCACAGACCTGGCACCGAGACACTGGTTTCTTTCTGTTGGTTCTCCACCTGCCCCACTCTCTCCTGGTTCTGTAACTGCTCAGACATTTTGTCCAGTTTTTCTTGGAGTTCTCTGACCTTCTCACTGTCAGATGCACCCCTTCCTGATGGTAGTTTGCTACCTTTGGACAATTTTCTGTGAAGCAGACAATATGCAAATTTATTCTAAAGAATCATGGTCAACAAGACTAGTAATGATTATTCGATAAAGATGCATCACTTGTGATTACTGGAAATAAGGTTAACCAAAATTTCAAAGGATGTTGTAAAGATTATGCCAAGAAAAAAATTCTGTTCAAGGTTGCCAGAATCAATATTTCAATGAATTCTTTAATAGATTTCAATTATCAAAATCCACAATTTCACAGGTAGTTCTGAATCCTTTAAACATTGTCACAGGCAAGTTTATATACTGGTATACATCTGACCTACATTGAAAGTTGAGCACCATTTTCAACTTCCATTTACTATAGAGTGATCACAGTGAAGTCTCTATAAAAAGGACAGTATCATATGAATAGTGCTGCAAATTTATTCTAAAGAATCATGGTCAACAACACTTGTAATGATTATTTGATAAAGATGCATCACGTGTGATTACTGGGAATAAGGTTAACCAAGTATTTGGCTCTTATGAGAAAAAAATAAAAAAAATAAAGTGCACCATCACGGCACATGATACATCCATCAGATGTTTAAGATACAACAATTCACTTGTCAATATTCTCTTGAATTTCAAATAACTAGAGAAATGACATTTTAAAACATATTTTCTAACATGTATTTAGATAATTTATTTCACACAGTATGAATATAGAATATCAGAACTATTATTTCGTCTCCGATTCTGTTGCAGTTATAATATTTAGTGTGACCAATGAGATTTCATTTTCTGCATTAACTTGGACAACTTTTTATTTTAGTAAATATGCACACTACATGTATCAGACATGATGAGTTCAGGCAATTTTTGGAAGTGGAAGGGGAGGGGGAACAGAGATAAAATTGCCTTCATATGTGTCTATATATTTTTAATTCTGCCCAAACCTCCAAATCCTGGAGGAGAAGGATATTTTACCATTTATTACTACTATAAAAAGTGACCAGCTAATAAATTGATGTTTGCACACATATATACACCCGGCTTCAGCAGGGTCCCTGAAAATTTACATCTGATTTGTTAACCAATTGAAACTCATCTTGCAAGTTAGGTAGGAAATAACAAATACAGGTCACATCTTTACAATAGGGAAAGATAATAGCTCACAAAGTTGATAAGGTTGTTTATGATAAAAGGATATGCCCCAGTCCTGACCAAGGGTCACTTGGACAATATAGACAGGATAGTTATAAGTCATATCTTAGGAACAGAAAAA
The DNA here is from genome assembly GCA_024699665.1 of Ostrea denselamellosa. Taxonomy (NCBI): domain Eukaryota; kingdom Metazoa; phylum Mollusca; class Bivalvia; order Ostreida; family Ostreidae; genus Ostrea; species Ostrea denselamellosa. Next base: position 14,030,030 of record JAMZEH010000014.1, read on the forward strand.
CTTAAGACATGAATGCACAGGCTGTTTTACTATATATGGTGTCCATGATTCAATGGCAAAAAAAAATTATCTGAACAATTTCAAGGTCACTTGAAGAAAAGTGTGCAATTTCTATTGAAGCTGTATATCTACAGTGTTGAATTATTGGATGTTCAGTCATAATAATGCTAATAAATTTTTCAACTTACTACATTGAGCTTTGTTATCAGTATTCTTCACTAACTCACATGTCTATTCATTTATCTATTTATATTAAATCAATTGTACTTAAATCAGATATACATTTTCTTTTCTTAAGTATTTTGTCTGCAATAAAATGCAGCAATTTATTTTATCTACTGCTAGTTTTAGTAAAATCACACCCCTGTCATCTCTTTATATATTGATGCATCATAATAATACACACATATAAGTAAAACATAATAGAGGTTTCAATCTACTGACCTTTTCACCCACAGCATATAAATTTAATCAGATTGATTTTACAACAGGCCTGAACTTTCTTAACTCTAATAAAAAAGATGTTTCCACTGTACTCAGCTTGTGTCTATTGTGTGTGTCCTTGGTGATGAAATTCACTCTGTGCTACTATTTCAACTCCCTCCAACAACATGCTACATTATATTCTATAACAGACCTATCACTGGAGGAACACAGCAACATACTGTATCAAACACATATCACCACATTTTAGCTTCTTTTTTTTTTTTAACCTATTTGTGATATATTTTGCTTTTGTGTGTGATCTTCTTGTCTTGCATGCCTGTGATATGTAATATTTTATGTATTTGTTGTTCTATTTAATTGTTGTGTTACTTGTGTACTGTTTGTATATGTTTGACACTGAATAAAGATTCTGTATCTGTGCTGTATCACATGTACATACAAGCCTTAAGCCAAATTCATTAATAATTTTTATCAAGAAAAGGTACAAAGCATGTTTTCAGGGGATGTCTTATAATTCATAAGTACATCTGAATGTCATGTGTCACAGGTAAGAAGAAAGATCTACACCATGATAAGACCTGCATATCTAGAGTTACAATGTCGAAGATCAGCAACTGTTCAATTAGTCAACTAAAAGGCCCATGGGTCAGAATGCTTTCTGAATACTCTTGTTCTTATTCATAATTGCATCCACATTTCACTAGGTTTTTAGAATATATAATTGTTCTCAACTTCTAATAGAAACACAGGAGGCTTATGGGCCATGATGCTAACCTGATTCACCTTGCTCTTTCAGAGCAGTGATACATGCAACAAGTTTGGAACACTAATACATGTATATAAGTAGTCCATCAATAAGAAGAGATCTTCATTAAAGCAAAATTGTCCAGATAAAGCACTCAGATAACTGAATCACATGTGTTGGATCTTCAAATAAGCAATTAATACCCTAACTTTGTTGATGCGTAACATAAAATCAACACATTATATCATTAATCATTTCCTCTGTTCAATGAATTAAGTAAATCATCATAATGTTATCATTTCAAATACAGATCTATGTATGATTTACTTCACGACATTATCAAAGATTGAAATACATACTTGTTAATATCTAGCACTACATGTCAAATAGATATATACAAAATTATATACCACATGCAATAAAAGCAAAGAATCCTGTACTACATGTAGTTAATAGAAAGATCAATTGTTTTAAGATAATATTAGTCACTAAGGACTAACATACTTAATTACACTTCTAACACATTTGAACACAGTTCTGAATTTTCAATTCTTTGAGAAGTAAGTCAGTCATCATCATCTATTGGGATTCATGAGCTCTGAACAGGATTTCACCGATCACAGCTGATCCCTGCATGCTCTGTTTCCCTACTGTTATAATTTGCTTCATTTGTAGTGTAGACATGAGAACAGTCAACAGCATTAGTTGACCACAGCTCCATCTGTTAGTGCTTATATTTCATATCCTATAAATATCAAAGTCAATATCTGGCTGACAAAATCTTATATGTTCATTATCATGAAACTACTACCTCTTTGACCTAGCTGTGTGAGCCTATTATCTTTATGTGCTAATAATGGAACAAAATCCAAATTATGGGTGTATGCATGTGCAATTATATAATGCCATATCTATTAAGAACAGTAATTTTCTAGTATCTAGTGTTTGAAAATCCAGCAACAACTAGTATCTACAGTATTGTAAAAGAATTGATCACACATGCATGGGCATTACATTACATGAATAACTGACCATGTTCAAACTAAATATGTTTCACCACAATCAACAGGATAAAAACAGTATCTGTAAATTCACAACTATTCTAAAATAGTTCTCATCCACATTGAAAAACAGTTAGCACTTTGACAAACAGTTGAATCAACATCATAAAGTACAAACTACTCTACAAGTAACAGTACACTACACAATAATACTGAACAGAGAGAAAATAACTCACAGTATTTGCTATATTTCACGGTGTTTAATATGAACAGTCAATAGGTTTTAATAAAGCATTTTCTTTTTAAGGATGAGTCCAGGCTACCAGTAGATACACACACACACACACACACACACTGGGTATTACATAGTCATCCAATACTTGTCATTTAATTTTGCTAATTTCCATGTTTTCCTTCATGCAAATCAGCAGATAATGACCTGTATTCATCATTGAAGAACAGAAGAGTCATTGGTTTTGATTACCAATGTGTATAATCATAACAGGAGAGAACTATCCAAATTTGGAGAACTTTAATGTCATCAGAAATTGAAGAATTCAATATTTTATCCCTATGAGAGATAATATGATATGAAGTAAATTTCACGAATTTTGCAAGCTGGCAACCAGTAATCAAGCTGAACTAGTTACTCGAAAAAGAAAAACTGAAAGACTAATGGGTGGAGGGAAAAATTGGGTCTAATAGTTACAAAATGTTTAAAACCAGACAGGAAGCACCAATAGTTGATGTGATGTGGTGATAATGTACACTAGACAGACAGACAACGACACAAAATTTGGCTACAAAAAATTTCCCTGGGGAGGGGGGAGGGCCTCTTTGACTTAGTTGAGCTTTAAAAACACCATGTTTACATATACTTTTAATTTGTGCACTGAAATTCTAAAAAATAATTTCATTGATCTTAAACTTTCTGTATATATCAAAATAACATAAAATAAATACACACCTGATATCACTTGCCAATTTCTGGAATTCTTCATTCTGGGCTTTCAGCTTGTCTAGTTCTCTAAGAGTTCGTTTGAGCTCTCTCTCTAATGCAACATTGCCGTCAGAAGGTTGAAATACTGTGTTGGACATATAGATCATAATAAGCAGCCATAATGCCAAAAGAGCAGCTATCACCTTCCAAGACTTCATCATCTATCCAAAGTTTAGTGTCTGCATTACCTAAGAAATGTACGCCAATATAGACTGTATACATTTTGAATAGTAACCATGGCAACAGAAAAGTACACTTATCATTGTTGGACAAATTTCATATTTACTGAGGCTCATAAGAATATCATATTGTCCCAAAAATGCATTTGTATTAGAATTACAACCATTTATATCTGTTCCAATATAACTACATGTATTGTGCATTGGCAAGGTGTTTACAAGATGTTTCTAATCAAAATGATTCTGAGTGCTATGAGTTATATATGATAAGGGTCTATTTTGACCCCTAAAAATAATCTTATGTTCAGGGACAATTGAAGGGATTTTATGTATCTTTAATTCTTATTACATAATGTATCACAAGCTTTCTTTGCATATTCAATCATAGTGCTTAGCTTGTTTGTTTGTAGTTTTATGTCCCATTCAAGAATTTTTCATTCATGTAGAGAAGTCAACAGATAAACTGTAGTCAAATCACCTAAATTATGAAATTGCAGCAAGAAGTACTAATCCAGATGAACTATTAATCATTTTGCCATCATATTCATGCTTTTTCATTTAATTACCTCTTCGGTCATGTGATGTTAAATCTCCCATCAAATGAAACCAAATAAAAAACATAATAGCAATACTATAAAAAAATCTGACATTATATTCACCGAGACACTATCAGGAAAGTTTGATTTCATGGGGCTGATTTTGTATGTACAGCATATGATTCACAAGTTTTAACATTTCAAATAAAGTGTACCCCTAAGGTGAATGATACTCCCATCTGCAACTACATGTGTACATAATGCGGATCTCTGTTTGCATGCTTGAAGTCACAAGCTATAATACTATCCACTGCAATTCCAAAATGAGGACACAGTTACCTACTTCTGGTTTACAACACACCTTCCCCCAAAGATGCATGAACTGACTAAGTTTGATGGTCCTAGGCTTTACAGCATGAACGATACAATCTGGAGAGGATTTCAGTATGTATAGCCATACAATTCCAGGAAGAGGCCACTACGAACAAAGTGTGATGGTCAAAGAAAATGTGGAACTCTCTAATCCAATCAAATGCATGGAAATCGTTTGAATTTCTGAAGGCAGACAATAAGAAAGTCATTTGCCATCTGTGCAAATTGATTTTATCTTACCATGGCAATAATTTATCTGCTGCATCTTAGCAGAAACAATGACAGTATGTGTATATAATGCATATTTTTGTCTTCTTTTACAATTAATGAATTATGTCAAACAATCATGATTATTACATTGCAAACTACTTCAAAAATGCACAACGAAATGTTCTGAAAAATGAAATTATTTAACTGTTTCACAAATTTATTACAATACATGCCATATTGCATAATACATATGGTATCATAAGGTACTGTGGAATCATTTATATTCATGGAGCCAATTTTCATAGATTGTCAATATTTCACACTTTTGTTGGGATGAAATTTTGTCGATATGGTTTCTGTTCATTGAAACATTATACATGTATAAATTGTGTATTTCGTTGTGGTTTGAAATTTGTGGGATAAGAGTACCCACAAAAACTGAGCCCTCACAAAATCTAACAATTCTACAGTAGTCTGTAATGCCTTTCTCACTTCTGTACATGGTACACAGTACTAAAACTAAATAACTTTTCATCTATTCACTGTTATATGTTGAGTGAGGTTTTTTTTCTTTGTGTGTGTGTGTGTGTGTGTGTGTTAATTTCTGTTGGCATGATTTGCCTGGTGCACTGCTCTATAGTGGTCATGTCAGAGTGTGCATTGCTCAGACCCTTTCTGTCCTGTGCTTCTTATGAATCTGGATGGGTATATTCTTGAAAGAACTGGTTTTGTTGTTGTAACACTTTGTTATTTGTGATCTTTATTTAATATATTTGTTTTAGTTAAGTGATTTAGTGCTGTTATTTCAGCCAAACAATCACATTATTGGTGTTGCTAGTGGGACATTTTTGCCTACTTGTACTTGCACAGCGGATCATAATGTGGGTTGTATGGTCACAGGTGGGAGCCTTTTGGAAAGATACTTAATTCAGCTGCTAGATTTCTTCTTCTTTGTTGTGTTAAGGCAATAGTTCATCTGTACAGCAGTGTTCAATGTCAGTTGAGCAGCGATAGGAAAGTTTGTGACTCTTTTTAGATCACAATAGTGTTCAGGGTGTTGGTGGGAATGGGGGACAACATATTTTTTTATGATCTCTTTATTGCTTAAGACATACGTCTTATCACATTTGTAGGGGAAACAAATGTGTCCTTCACTCAGGGAGTTTAATGGTGGGAATGCAGCTGATGTAACAAATGTGGCAGGGATAGCTGGGGAATAAACCCAAATCATGGGGACTACACTGAACAATGCACAGGTCATAACCAGGCTAATGACCATAGAGACAAGTCTCAGTTGGTGCAATTGACACAATTGCTGATGGGGTTGTTGGGGTCACTGAGAGAGAAGGGATGGCCACTGCAAGGGACCTGGCCCCAGGAATGATAGCCGTAGCACCCCCCCCCCCCCCCCTTTACAAATAGTTACCCAACCTATTTCTAAAGCTGATCTTGCAGCAACTGTCATCACTTGTGTTGCAAGTATACCTAGCAATACCCAGGTCACCTACCAGTAGCAATGTAGCCATAAGAGGAGGGGAAGGGGGGGGGGGGTTGTCAATCTGAACTGGGGCATACAAAGGGATAATTTATAGTTTCCAGTGAGTATGGCAATGCCCCAGGATCAAAATTTGATCCCAAACAGGTGGGTATTAGTGCTTTGTTTTGTGGGCGTCGAGTTGGATCTAGATAGTCACAAGGTGATACTGACCAAAATTTGAAGTGTTTGTATAAAAACTCAGTTACTTGGTCAGTTGTTGGGTGCAGTTTCAGGAAAGTCTGAAAGAAGGTCTGGAGCTTAGGGATCAGTAAGGAATATCAGAAGCTCATTCATCAATCCAACACAATCATTAAAGGGTAACACACCTGAGCCACATCCATTGTCCAATATTTTCACAGGAGAGGTCCACTGTGTCCAACTTTGTTAGAGAACAGCCTGTCAAAATTGATGTTTCTTCAGGCATTTTGTTCTGTCAAGAATTCAGCAGTTGTATGTCATAAAATGGAGGTGCCAGTGAAGCAGCGTAGCTGTGTGTGTTAGTGGTAGACAGTGAAAGTTTGTGGTTGGCATATGTAGGCCTTCAGTGGACCAGGAATAATTTAGAGATCAGGGATATGGGGTAAGCACAAACTGATGTGCTATCTGGCACTGGTGAGAAGTTGTGTGACTTGCAAGGGAGCACTGGAGCAGGTTCGTGAGTCAGTGGGGGTGACTGGCTGAGAATACAAGGGATAGTGTTGATTACCACTGTAATGTAACTTCTTAAGGTAACTCTTGGCTTTGATATTGACATATATGGTGAGGTGTGTTGTACTCTGGATGTTGATTATTCCACAACTTGGTTACTGGTTGTTAGCAGTCTATGCCATGTGACGACCCATTGGTCACTGATGTCAATACAAGTGGATTAGTATTAGAGTGTCTGGTTAAGAAACAATCTTCAGCTCCATCTAGTCTAATTAGCCCTGCATGTGTTTTGGCTCAGTGTGGTTGGGATGATCATACCAGAAGTGCGGGACAGTGGAGCACGAAGGTTGCACAGACTCATCTGGCATCTGGTGGATTACCAGTTCTCCAATGCAGAGGATGCTTCTGGAGATGAAAACTGTTCAAGATACATCAGCCATGGCTAAAATGCAGTGAATATTACATTCATGGGGAATCTGTTCCCAGAGCACCTGACAAATATATTGCTGAACACTGGTCAGATGATGATTGTGCTGTGTGGAAGTTCTTGAAAGAAAGAGGCACATGCAGTGGTGATGTCTCAGTCTACATTCCAGATAATCAAAGTCACTGTCGGTCAATGGAACAAGCATGTTCACTCTCAGACATAGAAACCTCCTTACGGCATATCTTTACGAAATGACGGAGTGAGGTTCATCAGCTTTGCAAGTTCTCTCTTGGTGTGACAGCTGTGTATATGTCAATGTCCCTGGTTAATGTGACTGTGAACCTGGGAGGAACCGGTCTAGTCATCAGGTCAAATGAAAGAAAATGGTGCATTTATGGTCAGTCCTTTTGTGTTACAGGGGAGGTTACTAGTATATGATTCCTGCCTCCGGCTCAGGATATTACTTAGATGTGTGTAGGTGTAGAAGTTGCTTGTTAGTCTCTTTGTCAGTCCACATAACGATCCATGCATGATTTCCTCAAAGGCTGATGTTGGATAGCTCTACATTTTGTGGAGTAGTCACTGTGTATGTGCTAATGGTGGATTGTTGAACTACAAGCAAATTCTGACATCTAAAGATGTGTTCTTGTCAACCTGTGTTGTTGTTTACTGTTGTGCCATTTCAGTTATGTCAATAGGTTTTGTTCCATACTGAACCAGTCTAATGTGATGTGATTTGTTTATGAACTGTATAATTATTTCATGAACTGTTTAAATGTAGCTTAATTTAGCTATTTCAATTTTTTTTTTTTTTTTTATCAAATCAATTTCTAAAAGCATAAAAATCAAATCTGACCGAGTGAAAATATTTCATTTTAGTACTCCATACAACACTTTGTAAGCAAAAAATACTTCTTGGAATATGCTTCTTAGGAAGAATTTTGATTCAGAATTGTCAAATGTTTAAGTATTATTAAGTTATTAAGCAACAGTTATCCAACCTTCAGCTTACAATCTGTGAAAATGCTGGGTCTATCCATTGTATGTTTTCTCTCACTAGATGACATGCTGCACTGTTTACTGTCTGTGCACGTGTCTGCAGACCGAAAGGAGGAGTATCAATGTATTTTTTAAAGGGCCTTCAAAAAGTATTAATTTTTGTGTTTAGATGAGAATTTTCAACTTTAGAAATGTGTTATTTTCGCAAAGTTTATATTTTCAACTACACAACAAAATTTGAGAAAGCTCTGGGAAAATTGTCATTTTATGATTTTTGTGCAAAATCAGCTGTAGGGTCTCTTTAATAAAGCTATATAGCTAAATAGAGAGATTGTGCTGAACCTGATTATATTGAGAAAAAAATTAAAGTGAAGCATAGGTACAAATTATCTTGTAAACAATGCATTGCCTGTTATAATTTAAGTTTTATGTAACAGAGTCTGTAATTATACCGAACAAAGCTTGGATGGGCCAAAGGCTCTGAAGGTAACACATATGCAAAAAGAAAAAAGTAAAATCAGCAAAAGAAAAGAGATCATATGTGCATATGTTCACTGAAATTTTTGTAATCCATAATGGACACCACCATTTATTTTTTTTTACTCATTAGTTCCTTCAACAGTTATTCATGTTTTAATTTGGAATGCCCAAAATACAAAACTCTGTTGTGTATTTTGTAATTTAAACACTCAGTTTGTTAAGAATGAATGGTATAATTATTATTGTAGCAGTTTTTAACAAATTGTTAATTAGAAACAGCAATATGACTAAATAATGAACAAGCGATTGTGTTTCTATAAATAAAAAAAAATATATATATTTATGTTTACATTTTTACCAATTTAAATTTCTTGGTTATTTTCAACTGCCTTTTAAATTGCAAATGGGATGTTTTATAATAATTGTTTGGTTTGAAAGAAAACACATCGCAGATAAATGTGACGTCACAATACACTGTTTACGTTGGCTGGCGTAATATTCCCCCCATGTTAAATAAGTAGGCAGATCGTGTAGTTATCCTCATACGTATTTGGATGTTACTGGGTGTTTAGCACTAGGGCAATTTCATAATTCTAATTTAATGTACTTAACTGAATTATGATATAAATAATTATCACTTGCAACATGCCAACAACTATTTCATGCTTTGCTTGGCCCAACAGTTACACCATATATGATATTTGTGCCTGACACAGCACAGGGTTGTCATGAATTGACCCTCTCTGTTCGATATTTACACAAGGGAAGAATCAGGAGTCCCAAAACTCGCTACTTCAATTTTTCATTTTTCTCGTTTTTATATTTTACGTGTGTTAAATTTTACAATCCTGGGCTCGATCGATGAAAGATCATAAATTGTAATAATACTAAAAATCTTATTGCATCGGCAATAACTACGAAGAAGCAATGCATTTTCTGTGATTTTAAACCACAGGAACTTTTCCTCAATCACCCAAAATTGAAGACTCATTCTCATTGGTCAATTCAATTCCCTCTTCAATTTCGATCAAGTTATCTCGTACAAAAGAATGTTTTCAAGGGAATCTGTTAACATGGACATAGAAAATGCTGTATTATGTAATCATAATATTTTGATACTCAATATATATCACTCATATCATTTTGATACTCAATATATATCACTCTAATCCTTATATCACTCTAATTACCGACTTACTTCATACTTACCACGAAACTCGTGTTTCTCTCTCATTCTCCGACAGCCCACAAAATGTACGGGTTAACTTGATTGAAATGGAATAGCAAATTAAATTGACCAATGAGAGTGCATATTCCACTTTGGGTGATTAAGGAAAAGTTCAAAAACAATAGAAAATGCATTGCTTCTTCATATTTATTGCCGGTGCAAACAAATATTTGGTATTTTTACTAACTATGACACCTGTGAGGATCTGGGTTGTTAGAATAGATCCTCAGCACCCCTAGCTTGTTGTAAGAGATGACTAAATGGGGCGGTCCTTCGGATGAGACCGCAAAAACCGAAGGCCCCGTGTCACAGCAGGTGTGGCACGTTAAAGATCCCTCCCTACTTAAAGGCCACAAGTGCCGAGCAGAGGCCTAAATTTTGCAGCCCTTTACTGGCAATGGTGACGTCTCCATGTGAGTGAAAGATTCTCGAGTGGGACATTAAACAATATATAATCAATCAATCATACTAACTATGATCTTTCCCCGATCGATTGAGATCATGAGACCAATATTTGTAAAATATGTCTGTAAAATATAGAAAGGAGACGAGTAAAGATGTAAGGTAGCGATTTTCGGGATTCCATATTCCTCCCTTGTATATTTATAGATATAGATGGTGTTAATTCTATTAAGACAAAAAGTTCGTGACGAGCCCTTGTGGACACAGTTGAAAAACCGGTGTGGTCATGGAGGCCCACATCACTTTATTTAAGCTTTACTGTACATGCAATTAGAATGAAAAGAATTGAAGGGAAATCCTTGATTAAATCTTTGTCTTTAACATCCTGTAATTAACATATAAATATCTTTTTTTAAAAATGATAAACATTACTTTTATATACTCACGAACTCAGACTAGTACTGCAAATTTTCAATCGTGTAACTCAGAGTTACTTTAAAGCATGAATAATTATTAAAACAGAGGGTTCTAAATCAAACTCACAAATGACTAAGATGAATCCCAACGTCACACGTATAACCTTCCCACGTGATCAAAACAAATAAAATGGCGAGCGATAGCAGAGGATGTAGACTTCTGTCAGATTTAAACAGCGCATTTAGACGAGATCCAGAGATGTGAGTCAACCCGTTTTTGTTGTGATAAAATTATATTGAAAGCATTTTATATGTAGCACAAATATTCGTTTGTTTATTTCAGATGAACTAGATATTTTAGTGTTTACATCAGTATATACAAGCTTGACAAAACAGCTGATCTATGCTTTTGTGGATTAAAATAACTCTGTACATGAGGAAAGATACAACTTGATAGAAAAGTCAGACAGAACATCGAATAAATCAGTCATATATGTGTTTGTTAATCATGATTTAGTGAAAAGAATCACCTGCATTGCAATTCAGATCAGTCATGTGGAATTAGCGGAAACACCAAATACACCAGGTAATTACGGAAAGCACCGTTAAATGTACCCAAACACCAATGCGTCATTTAAAAACATCTACAAGGTGTTAGTTCATATTTATATCCATATATTCACAAAGTTTCTTTCATGTAGATAGAAAATTGGGTTTCTGAAAATTGAATGATTTTATTTATAGCTATTTCATAAGCTATATATGTGTTGTAATTGAATTGTAAATACATCAGTTTTAGTGTAATAATGAAATATGTTTTTTGTTCACCTTCAATTTCTGGTCACAGTGTGAAATAAATTTTTCAAGATGATCTACCCAAAAATGCTTGGCCACCCCCCCCCCCCCCAATAAAAAAAAAAAAAGAAGATAGAAATTAGCATACATGTGATATTTACAAACTGTACAAAAAATTGCACATTTTTTCAACCCTCTTCAAGCTTTCATACCTGTACACCTAAATTCATGGGAAATAAAAAAAAAATGTCCTATGTTTGTTTATGGCTTTTAAGTTGATCCCATTCCTTCACCCCAGTCCATGGCTTGGATTGCATAACTTGTCATTTTCCTACTACCAAACATCTGATATGCTTGGCTGATCAAAGACCTAAGTGCCCTTAACTGTGGTCAGAAATAGGTCAAACAGGTGTTTTGATTTAAGAGGAAACTGAGCAAAATTGACATCAAATTAAAGGTAAACAAACTAATAGCAGTATTTTAGATATTGTAACATGATAATGTCCAAGGATAAGGAAGATATTATAGTTAACAGTTTATTTACACATATATACAAAATATTACACACAACATTTAAGTTGTACAACTTCAAATACATGAAGTTAATTAAACGCATCAGTCCATCTGCTTTCACTGCAGAACTGATGTGGGTTCGTCTCCCACTCTAAAACAGAACTTTGTCAATCCTTGAACCCCATATTTCCATGAAAACATCAGCGACCACAAGTTTAGGACGCTGACAGATATATTCTGTAACCCATTGTGATAACAGTAAATAGCAAGAAATGCTGAGCATGCAATCATTCAAGATAAACTAATAAACAGGTTTAGTGAAACTCTAAAATTATAACAATATTTTGTGACTGTAGGCTGTATATAGACATCGTAATTATGAGGATAAATGGACCAAAAATTGAGAAAACATCTATTATTTTGAAAAGGTTTTAAATTCTTATTTTTCAAATGTCATGTTGGAATGTTTGATGAAAACTCTTTGATCACTTTAATTGTAAGTTGATTGTTTCACCAAATGTGATCACCCAAATTTTCTGTAATCTTTACTGATTTTGAATGCAATGCACGTGATTAGAAAATTCAAAATGTTGAAATATTTATAGGCCTCAACAAAGTCAAATTATGGAATTTATGAAAATATTTCTGCATTAAATTTTTATAGATGTATAAAACCATTTTATGATTGATATTCTTTACAGATTTTATTATTACATTTTTTAAACCTGTGTACAGATTTTTCACTCAAAAATATTTTTAAAGGCATTGTACAGATTTGTGGTTGAAAATTTCTCGCATGTATGAATTAGCCAGAATGATAAATTATTCAGTTGTCTATAAAAATGAATAAAACTTTGGAAATACATGTATACAAGTATGAACATCCTGCATATGTTTTTGATGATACATTGGTGTATTGGTTCATTTATTGGTGTTTTCAATAATTACCTGGTTTTTTTGGTGTGTCTGCAAATTCCATGGACCCATACAGATAGATGCAGAACAACTCACCCTGACTGTGGCCAACTTGCTCCCCACTTTTTGGCCAAATCATTACCATTGTGAAGCCATCGCATGGACAGCTCTAAAATTTATGAATTTATAATACTGTATCTCATTTTCTTTCTTAATTATCAAGTAGTGTGGTGAGAATTCTATCTTTATCGAAAGTAAGTTTTATTAAATTACCTAAATGGTCACATGGGCTAATGCATTGCTCAAGCATTGCTTGGACATGTGGTTCCACATGTCATGAGTTCATTCCCAGGCTGAAATAGCAGTGGGTATACATATGTAGTGAATTTATATGTATTACATATATAAGCATATGTTTTACAAAGGTAACATGGCAATGTTAATTGCTTAACTGTAATGGCTGGCACATATAACATTAAACACAAACGTTTTCAAAGAACACTTCAAGTTAATAATCATGAAAATGATAATGTATTAAATAATTTATGCTTTATCATTAAGACATAAAATAGAGAAAATGTGGTTCAAAGTGAATTGAAATTAAACAATTATGTTGGATGGCATTTGCATATAAAATGAGCACAACAAATTTCATCATTAAAACATGTCTCAACATAGTTATGACAAGTTTTCAACCCTTGGCATGGAAAAAAAAGAAGCTTCAAGCGATTGCTGATGTAGAGAGAGAGGAACAGACAATACATTGTACAATATTTAAAAATTGTTGAATATTGTGTTTTTTTATAGTGTTGTATAATGTTATCTTTTTAAATTGTTTTTTTTTATTTCTTACATTATAAGTTCTACAATGCAATAGAACTACAATGCAATAGCTGCATCCCATTCAAGCTTGGAAGTCAAAATCGCTAACATAGAACTGCACGGTTATTATATTTTAAATACAAATTGTATATACAATTAAATGTTTTATAGAAAAAAAGAAAAGAATATGTTTTTCTTTGAATTATACAATAACTTAAATTAATTAGTTTATAATGGAATAAAAAAAATAACAGAAGACAACATGATTGTTATTTATAGTGCAAGTGTTTTACTACATCATGAACATATAGAAACATGGCCGAAGTCACTTAAACGAAATTGAAAGACAAGTTCACATATCTCCAAGTTTTGTCAAAGACCCTCAAACTTCAAGATACAGATATTTTACTGTGTTATAGAAACAGTTATACTCCTGAAAAAGTCAAGAAACCAGTCAAGTATACTCAATTTGCTTTGTGATATTTCATTTTCAAGGATAGTTGAAGGACATATTTAATTTGTACATTCCTGTATAATTCTGCCATGAAAACTTTAAAATTTGTAGTTTGTTACATGCTGAATAAACATGATGTTGATACAAAACAATAACTTTGGCATAACAAAGCTAATGCAACTGGTTGAATTAGCTTTGTTTCTGTTTTGTGTCAACAGGATTAAATCTCATTTCCAAGAATTTTCTGTGCCTGTCAGTTAACATGACAGGCTCAGAAAGTTCTTGGGAATGATAAATACATAAAGTTTGAATCAAAACTGTCCGTTGCTTTTTATGATATACTCTGGAAAATGAAAACACTCCATCAAACCATCAAAATGGGGGGAAAAATATCCAAAACATCCTTGAATGTTAAAATATCTCAATCAAAATGACAGGTGTGTAACTTCATTATTCATATAAGATATGCTTAAAGTTTTAATCAAATCTGTCCATCGGTGTTAAAGATATCTGGACAAATTATATCTACGGATGGTCAGACAGACAAGCTGATTCCAGTATCCCCCCCCCCCCCCCCCCCCTCAACTTCATTTGATGGTGGGGGTATAAATACAAAATCAATATGATGTTTCAGTGTGCAAAAAACCATAGCCACAAAAGTACAATTCAAATAGAATGTAAAATCTTGAGGATCCATGAAAATTGGTCCTCACGAAGTTAAGTGATTTTACAATATGTATAATGAGGAAAAAAATTTGGGATGGACTGGCAAAGGGCCAGGATAGTTCTGAAAGCCAGATCATCTGGGATCTGGACTTAAATAAAACCAGAATGTGTGGAATTTATTTGAAGAATTATCACAATTTATTGTTGAAATTAAAAGCTTTGACAATATGCTGGCCACAATAGTTTGCTGAAATTTCAACAAATACATTTGTAAGGCCTTTATTTATTAGTAATATCATTTTGTTTGGATTTTTTAGTGATGAATATGACTTCCTACCTGTTCAAGAACCCAAACACAACAGAAGCCCTCTAATTTTACAGGAGCATAAGTTGGGAATTGAGTCATGGAGTGTCAAGATTCTATTTCAGTATGCTTATCACAGACTTGTCTCATGGAGGAAAAACTCTCCGCAAACAAAGTTTTTGGGTATGAATTTCTTTTTCTATGCATCTCATCATGAAAAGTACGCCAGCATAAAATTTTGCAGTTCATACTCTTGTATTTTCAAAAAAGAAATTCATTTCTATATTAGACTTGCTCAAGTCTCTATGTGTAATTGTTGTAAAAATGTTTGTTGACTACTCTTTATGATAGTTGAATTGTTCTGATTGTGACATTATAAAGAGGTATGGAACAGAGCAGGTGCATGGAAGAAAAGAAAATTAACATAGAGAATTGAGCAAGTTTTATTTTATAGATCTACAGAAATTCTTTATTAAAAGGCACAATCAGTTTGAGATTTCTGATTTCCATTTGAATTTTCAACTGTTTTAAGGTAGCTCATTACACCAAGATTTATACTTTATATGACACTATGTCACAAGATGGTGATTTAAATGTTTTGTGAAATTATTTGTATCGATGAATGTGTTTATCATCATAGTGCAGTGGATAAAGTATCAGGTTTGTGACCTAGAGATCCCAGGTTCAGGGTTGCAAATAAGCAGTTAAAACCAGAGGCTTTGCCAAGGGTTTTACAATGTCAAGGGTTTTAGCACTTTTTTGCAACCCTGAGGGCCGAGTTGTGTTTGAGTGAATAATATTAGAGTTATTCCTCTTTAAATAAAAATCTTAGATATCCAAACACCTGTTATTTACATGCCTGCACACATACAAAATAGTACCAATAAAATTGCTATTTATTTATTATATATTTAAACATTTAGTTACAAGCCTGAACATCTATAGTTTTAACTACAGGATAGAAAACTGACACATAATAATAATGAGACTTTAGGTCTGATATTAGGATGGTGTTTGACATCATTTGGCCTTCATCTGGGGAAAATCTTTCAGTGCAGTGAGAAATCATTTGATCTTATAGAGTCCTAATTAATCAGAATCTGAGTTCAAAATTTCAGTTTTTCTTTTCAAAAGAGCATTAATGCTCGTATTACAGGTATTAAACGATGAGTGTGTAATCAGATTTCAAATGGTTTTTACACACCCATCTTTAGACGGGATGTTATGTACAGTGATGTCTGATATCCGCCTGACTCCTTTCAATCATTTAGGATTTTCTGTTTCTGTTATCATTTCTCTGTCACAATCAACCTGAAACTTGCTATGTAACCTCTTTGAGGGTCACTCATATTATATACCATTTTTGGTAATCTTGTTAGTGCATTATAGACATGGAATTACTTTTGTTTTCCAAACCTAAAAGGTCTCAAGTCTCTTACACATTGGAGACACTTGTTACATCAAAGACATATTTGGACATTGGAAGAGGGAGTGCAGAGATGGAACTAGTAGAACTTGTGAGATACCATATAATTAAATAAATAAGCATTTAGTTCATTGGTTATTGAATAAATCACATGATTTTCTCTCTTGAAGAAATTCCATCAGTAATTTAAGGTGACTGGCTATTTTCATCAACGTGTACTTATTTTCATTGCCTATATTAAATCATCAACATTTAAAGACTGGAGGATGCTGACATGATTGTTATTTTGATGAAGCACAATTTTAATTTGAGATGTAGAAATGCTGTTTTAAAAAATATTAATGGTAAATGCTAATGAAAAGTGTAAAAGTTGTGAATGAAGTAGCACTCAAATTCATTTTGACATCAGAGTTGATGAATAGAACTGAGCCCTTGAACCAAGGATGTATCTACAGGGCTCTGTTCAATAGTGTTCTATAAAAGATTTACAAACCAAAAATATGAATGGTTATTGACAATTCAAATGACATTTTTTCTGGTAATCATCAAAGATGTGCCTTACCTCACAGTCTCTCTCTCTCTCTCCTCTCTCCCATTGCCTCTTATTTCTATTGGTTGTGTAATTGTCTCTTATTTTATGGTTTAACAGATCCCAGTGAACTTTGCAGTTTAACTAGAGCCATTTTGTTAGTGAATGCAGATTGTGCTACAGCTTGGAATACTAGGTATTATCATCAATATTAATGTAGTCAAAGTGTAAACATATGAGAGATAGTCAACATTTGAAACATATTGTAGATTCCTAAATATATGTGAAGAATTTATTTTCATGTAATTTCACATAAGCATTAAAATAAAATTACACCGTATTTGCTTTTATATTTATATTGCTATTAATATATGTAAAAACTCTTGATCAAGAGACCATTTGTGAATTCATGTTCTTGTGATTTGACGTCTACAAGTCATAAAGTGATATTAAGTACTCACGTAAAATAAGGAATCTACAGCAGTTAACTTATGAAACATATTCAACTTATGAAACAGTAGAGTTATGAAACATAGTCAGCTTATGAAATGTAGTGAATTTATTAAATGTGGGAGAACTGAACAATGGTTAAGTCTTCTTTACACATTTTATAGAGGGGATCATGTACTAGTTTGTATTACATATGATTTCTGTGTGTTTAAGAAAAGAGTTGGTAGACAATGGAGACTTACCTGTGACAGAAGACCTAAGATTTGGAGCCTTGGTTTTAAGGAAACACCCAAAAAGCCCAGAAACATTTTCCCATAGGTAACACAGATTTCACAAACTCAAACTATATTTAATATATTGTAAACCAATGCTCATTTGTGATTAAATTAATTTGTGATGTGCTACCCGTAGTTCGAAACTCGGCCATAGCAACTAATTTTTTTATGACTTTGGAATCTTTATCCATTGTTCAGTGAGCGATTTTCATGACTCTATGATGATATATTAGTATGTTTACTTTTCCAGTGTTTTTGAATTTGATATCTGTACAAATTGTAATGGTAGACATTTCCTCATGAATGTGCTGCAGTTGTAAACAGTGTGCATATGAATACGAAACTTGATAAATATAGTACAGTGTATGTCTATTTTGATGGCTGGAAATTCAGACAGAAATGAAAGATTACATAAATATCAGAAATAAATTTCATTTTAGAAAATACATGAGGGTATGAATTGCATTGCTTCACGTCGGCAAACTTTTCATGAAGCACTAAAGTACTTCATGAACTCTGCTGGGGTAAAGCATCAGAGTTTATATTCTCATGTATTTTCCAAAATAAAATTTATTTCTTAAATATTGGTTAAATTGTGAGTAGGATATACTTGTGCCATATCCAAATTGTAGTTGTACAAAATTAGAATATAAAAATGTTTTGTAATGTTTGTTAATGCATTTTTCTGTACAGGAAGTGGTTACTTCATCGATTTGTAGACAACTGCTTGGCATCTAGTATAGGAAGTAACACAAGTTCAGGAAGCATTGCCTGTGATAGCTTTGTCAATATGGATGCCATAGATCTAAACATGGATGCCTCTTTTAATGGGTTAGGTTTAGATCATGGCCCTGACCTTATACACCAACCAGATTACCACGAACAAATTAGGAAAGAACTGAATGTGTGTAAAAATGCTGCAGATAATCACCCATGTAATTACAATGCGTGGAGTCACAGAATCTGGGTGGTGCAACATTGCTTTAATGGTTCATTACAGGTAAGGAATGACAATTCATATATGCATGAAGTGGAAACAACTAATTATAACTTATTTCAGGTGAAGGTGTTTTTTTTTGTTTTGTTTTTTTTTGTTGTTTTTTTTTTTACACTCTTGAGAAGTTTAGTGTTACATTTTTATTTGGTCTGTCTATCTCAACAATTATAACTTGAGCATAACTTATGAACTTTTGAAGATTAGGACTTCATCATGGGTGAAAAGTCAATTTCAACAGGATTGATTGGATTAGGCCACAGTTGAGAGCACAGTAATTCACAGTAATTCACAAACACAGATGTTTATTTGGTCACAAAAAAGATAAGAATTAATGTAAACTAAAGAAATTTTTAAAATATTAACAAAGTGAAATAAGACCTAAACCCTAAATTTTGAAATCTTTTTTTTTTTCATTATTACTAATATTATAATAATGTCCTTCTTTTAATTTTTTTTATCCTTAGTCTTTCTTTTGTCATTTGTCAAGTATTACATCAAGTTTCCTCTATCATTTTTTTCAATAAAAGTGGTTTACCTGTAGTATCTGTCAACAAACAAGATCAGAAAGATTTATTGATAATTTATAATCTACACACATCCTGGATAACCAAACTGTGCACAGGTTTACTAGTAAATTTCAACATTCCTGTTAAAACATTGCTTGATTGGAGTGGACTTGTTTCCTGCTGAAAAGTGATTAAAAATGTACTGTTATTTGTGTTTTTAGTAACTAGTGCTAATTTTACGGGATGCTTTTTTGGATGTTCCCATTTTAAAAGTGGTGTCAGTTGTTGTAGTAAGTTCTACTGAACCATTCAATAGACATTAAACTTTCACTTTATTTCCTTCATTTATTGGAGAGCTATACAAGTTAAAGCACTATCCAATCAAAATCAGTCCAATGTGCATATACTTCCTGATCAGTAATTTTCACCATACCAATCCATCAAATGTCACAGTTAATATATACAGTATAATTTCCAAACCAATTTGTTGAAAACAAAAAAATTAGTGATGTTTTAACTATTATGTATTCAAAATTGAGCACACATGCATGTGCAGCAGTGACTTCAGCAATGTCCCTAACAAATCATTCAATATATACCTACATCAGACCATTTCATTAATAAACAAATCTGTTACAGAATTATAAGTATCACCAAATGGAAATTCATTGCACATGCTTGAACTTGCTTGTGAGTAATTGGATCATATCAATATTTTACAAGTCTTGATGTATATATTCAAGATAAATTTCAAAATATATCAATGAAAAATGAGGAAATACGAGTGGTTCAAACACATTGCATGTACATACACATGCATGAGCATGTACTTCATCACAACCAATCATCGTACATTCTAGGTTCTTGTAGTATGTACTTATGATATAATATCATTCCATTTTTGTTCCCCCTTAATCAGAGATTTGGGGATGTAGTTTTTGATTTCTCCATCTGTATATCTGTCCACAGACTTTAACATTGTCCAAAACTTTTGAATGGATGGTGATAGGCTTTCATAATTCACATGTGTATTGCTTGTGTGATAAGCCAAACATTTTGACCTTGTGACCTTCACATTGGCATTTAACCTACTTTTGAAAACCTTTAACTTTGGCCTCAACTTTTGAATGGTTAGTGATGTGACTTTCATATTTCACATGTATTCCTTGTGGCAAGACCTTTCTTTGGGTATCAAACTTTGACCTTGTAACCTTCACTTTGGAGTTTGTTTAATTTTTGAAAAACTTTAACATTGGTCATAACATTTGAATGTTTAATAATGGGGCTTTTATATTTTACATTTGTATTCCTTTTGACAAGACCTTTCTTCAGGTTCAAAAATTTTTGACCTCATGACGTGGATTTTGACCTACTTCTGATAAAACTTGAACATAGGCCATACCTTTTGAATGTTTATTGGTAGGGCTTTTATATGTCACATGTGTATCCCTTTTGGAAGTGATTTTGACAACACTTATCAGTAAGTCCAAAAAATTATCTGCAACACAATTTTCAAAACATTTCATTAAAATCTGAAAGTGTTATAGATCAATACTTGATTTCACACATTGACATACACTCAAATTTGATTTAGCAGTTTTTTTATCACAAGTCTCAGTGAAAATTTCATTATATCTGAGTCTTTTATTGGAAAGTTATATAAATACATGCACACATGAACATGGCTACAGTATAAATTTCATAGTGTTTCCATCAATTATTAGAAAATTATAGTGATTTTAAAATATCAAATAAGAATTTAACATGTGTGTATACAGTCCTAAGAAAACAAAGATACATCTACAATAATAATTTCAAATAATTTTTATAAACAACAAAAATGCTATGGTCCTTCAAAGAATGACACCTTCAAAAGATGATGCACATGTGCACATTTGCATTGTGTAGTATACCAGTCTTAAATATTTATATTATCTACCTATGCTGTGAATGTCAGTTTATTCCCTTCATTCATTACAAAGTTATTGACATTTTAATATTATCTAACACATGTGTTTGCACATGCAGGTTGGCATTTTTTACCATCCAATCAATTAAGAGATTCAATTTAGACTTATGACATAAATCTGTAACAATTTCAATGAAAAACAAGAAAGACCGATTCCAAAGATGGTGTACCAAATATCTGATGTACATCACGTTCAGACAAAATGACATTCATTCTGCACATCTACAGATACTATACTATCATCCTGAAAAGGTTTCATCTTAATGCCTTGTATAGTTCTGAGAACACTCCCAGATTTAAAAAAAAAATGTTGGAGTAAAGAAGAATAAGAATAATAAATAGAAACCAAATAAAAACAATGTGTTCCCAAACAAGCATGTATTTGAGGAACATCTAGCTGTGTGCCAGTATACATTATATTTTTGGAGTATTTAAATATCTTATCTAAAATTTAGTGTAATTTTTGGCTGTGGACTATTTGGCACAATTATGAATGAATGAAGTTTGTCAATTTTGTGAGTCTACAGGTAATACATTTCAATATCTCATTTTAGTGTGTATTATTAATTTATGCATTAATGTTAGATCACCATATGGAAAATGTGCAAAAATATACCATAGAACCTTTCATTTTAGTGGCAATTTCATTTAATTTGTTTTCAAGATATGATCATACACCCAAGTTTAAATCTTCAATGAGCAAGAGAAATTGAAGTACAATAAAGAATGGCAAGTGTTGAAAATCAAAGATGTTCATTTTTCTGAATTCATGGAAATTTGACCCATGAGAATAAATTATTGTACAGTATAGGTCACTGATATAAGTGCAACATCATGTGTTTTCTTGGTACATAAATTTATTGATGTTATAGGTACAGTAAAGCAACTGTTTTTGGTTTACAAATTTTTAGGATACTTAGGTAACCTATTGCTGTTGGTTTATCTCCGTCATCATGCATAGTGCATTAACTATTGAACATTTTTAATTTCTTGATAAATACTATTCCAATTCTTTTCAAATTTTGGGGAAAAGGAGGACATAAATTGTAAATTTCAGGACTCTTGTACCCCTGAGGCTTTAGGGGCAAGGCAGAAACTGTCAAAAATTTAACAATTTCAAAAATCTTTTCTACAACTGAACATGTGTAAGGAAAACTGGTTGTGCATTGTTTAATGTCCTCTCAAGAATCTTTCACTCACATGGAGGCATCACCATTGCTGGTGAAGGGCTACAAAATCTAGGCCTATGCTCAGCACTTCCAGCCTTTCAGGAGGGAGGGATCTTTATCATGCCACACCAGCTGAGACATGGAGCTTCAGTTTTTGTGGTCTCATCTGAAGGACAGCCCCATTTAACTGCCTCTTATGACAAGCAAGAGGTACCAAGGACCTATTCTGACCTGGATCCCCATGGGATCTAAATGCATAGTGTAGAACAGGAAGGCCTCTACCAAAATTGTAAATTTCATGATCTCCAGGGTGGAGGTTCTGACTCCAGGGTGGGGCCAAACTTGGTATATAGTATTTATGTGTAAAACATTTAAAAGACATATTCTTTAATGCTGTTGATACTAAATTGAAGTTAAATGAGTATTAGAATGAGTAGGTAGCCCTTTACCAACATTGTAAATTGCATGATCCCAGGGATTGGGGTTTTGGTATTAGGGTAAGATGAAAATGGTCAAAGATTATATGTGTCAACAAATGAACATTTTTAACTTCTTGATAACTACAATTCCAATTATTTTCAGATTTCTTATGAAACATCTTTGAAACAAGGGTGACATAAATTGTGAATTTCAGGACTCCTGCACCCATGAAGCCCTAGGGGTGGGGCAAAAACTGCCAAAACTTGACCAGTGTTGAAATATTTTCTTCTCAACAACCACACATGTGGAAGAAAAAATAAATGCATGGTAATGTAGAGCAGGAGGACCTTTACCAAAAATTGTAAATTACTTGATTCTCCGGGGTAAAGGTTCTGACTCCATGGAAGGGCCAAATTTGGTATATATTGTATGTATGTAAAACATTTAAATAATATCTCCTTTAATGATATTGATACTAAATTAAAACTAAATAAATATTTGAAGTGAGTAGGTAGCCCTTTACCAAAATTGTAAATTTTATGATCCTAGGGGTAAAGGGTTGAGCCAGAATTATTGATTAGTAATTATTGTCTTTATCATTTGAAAGTCTTCTTGAAGTTTGCTGATATGGTATAGAAACTAAATGCATATTTAGGAAAAGCACAAAAAGATGTACCAAAATTGTGAACTTTGCAACCCCAGTGTTTTGATTCTAGAATGGCTTCTCATGTTAATGTTACATATATTATGTAAAGCCTTTCATCAGTATAGGCACTTTTGAGGGCATTGAAGTTTTGTATTATACATGTACTTTTGCATTAGAATATTAGAATTTAGCTTAGATATTCAGTAAAAAACAATACTAAACCTGTAATACATCTTGATTGTGAGACTTTCTTTTTTATGTGAATAACACACTTTTCTTTTACCTATAGATAGTCTATGGTGAGCTCCATTGTACAGAAGAATGGGTAAAGAAACACGTCTCTGATCACAGTGGATTTCATTACAGACAGTTCTTGCTGAAGTGTTTATCCCATCAGGCAGATAAATTGTCTGAACAATACTTACTGAATTACAGGAACGTTATACAAAAAGAAATGTTCTGGGTCACAGACCTCATTAAATCTTACCCAGGACATGAAGCACTCTGGTACCACAGGTAATATTTAAGGTTGATAAATTTGATTAGGTTTTCTCATTAAACTCTACAAATAGATAGCTTTAGACTTTGTGATATAATTGGACCAAACCAGGTGGAGACTTAAAAGGACTATGTGTATAATGACTGGGTGTTACCTTTACCCATGCTTGACTTGAAAAGTGAAAGCCAGCGGTCATTTGGCTGAAACCATGAAAATTGAAGTTCATTGTAATTTTATGAGTACATAAAGAATGCCTTATTATGCTGTTAACTTGAGGCTACTAACCTATTCTCCATGTGCTATTTTAATGATCTGCCAACACTACACAAATTCTGTTACATTTCAGGAGGTATGTATTTCAAACCTTATGTGAGTCATGTGACAAAGTTGCTAAGGAAACCATTCAACCATGTGACCAGTCCCAAGAAAACCAACAGAAGAAAACAAAGTTTGAAAATGAAAGACAGGTATTGCTAATGAAAGAAGTGGACACAGTATCCAATAATGACCTCACAGGACGAGAAAAATACAATCAACAATTGGCCCAAAAATACATTGACTGGATCCAGAAATACTGCAGGCGATGATATTTTTGCTTTATATGTATTTTGACTATTCTAAGCACATCATTTAATGTCTTGGGCTCCAATTCAGGTTAATTCAGTATGAAATATAAGATAGATTTTGAACTCATCCAAGTTAAAAGTGTACTTTTTTGATCAAAGTTTGTCCATTTTTGTTGTTTTAAGTATTTTACAATTTCAATTTCTCCAAAACCACTGAGCCAATTTCATCCAATCTTGCCATAAAGCATCCTTGGGTAAAGGGTATTTAACCTGAGCCATGCTGCCTTCTAAGGGGAAATAATTAAGAAATAAAGAAATTAAGTGGTTGTTCAAAATATCTTCTTCTCAAGAACTACTAAATGAGTGAAGGTAAAACTTGCATGAAAGATTCCTTATGTAATGAAGATAAAAGTTTTATTTTAAAAAAACTACAAACTACATGTATGAACCCACAGGCTGGGAAGGGGCCACAATAGAGGTTCAAAGTTTTACATGGGAATATAAAGGAAAATTCTTTAAAGTCTTTTTTTCTGAAGAACAGCATTAATATAGATTGTTATATTAATATGTAAGTAGTGTAGGTTCAAGTTTGTTCACATGATGACCTCTTGTGGCTAGGGCAGGGATTTAATAGGCATTCAAAGATTTCATAAGAATGTATAGCATAATTCTGTAAAAATCTTAACAATAGCAAGGGTACAATTGTCTAATATTGAATTATACAACTTTGTTCTTATCATGACCCCTGGATACACATTAGAGGTTCAAAGATTTACATAAGAAAATTAGTACAGTGGATATGAAAATTCTTCTAAAATCTTAAGAACTGAATGAGCACAGTTTATCAAATCAATAACCATGCATCCTTATAATTAAATTCAAATTTGTTCATACTCTAGCTCTGTGGGCCAGGGTGAGGCAACAATATGGGCTTTCTAAAGGAATTCTTTAGAAATCGTCTTCAGACCCATGAACACAAAATTTGTTACAATAGTATGCACACTTCCCCCTGTATTGAAGTTTACTCACTCCATGTTCCCCTAGAGAGGGGGGTTTCATTGCGTTAGCACATATAGGAAAACATTTAAAAGTTTTCTTTTCAAGAACAGTGGTAGAATTCATCAAATAAATATGCAAGGATGCTCATGCAATGGAAGTTGTTTAGATTCAGATTTGTTCAAATCATGACCTCTTGGGGTGAAGATAGGGCCAATATACAGGGTTCAATTTTTCATAATGATATATGAAATTTATTTTGAAAATTCTCTTCTCAAGAATTTTTTTAAGAACCTGAAGGATACAGATAATTTAATGATATGGAAGTGTCCTCAAGTTGTAGAAATTAAATTTGTTTTAAGGATTTAGTGATTATTTCTCTATGTACATACAATGTGCTTATTATATTTTGTAAACTGAATTATAGACATGTAGGAGTGGAATAGCAGGGCTTAGCTTAATGTTGAGCAGCTATTGAAATTCTAGCAAGTTCTCTGCATGAGCAAGGTGGTGCAGATGAGCATTGTGGCCCCTGAATCTCTTGTCAAATCTCATGAATTTTTCAGCTTGGATGCTTACAAACTTATGGAAACACCAGAAGCACATGCTACTGGTATCCTGTGAAGAAAATTCTTCTCTGAGTTGAACTATGTATAAAAATGATTTTGGAGAAAAATCATGACCTTTGGTAATGTGCCACATAGACTGACAGTATAGGGCAACAATGAGAGAAATGTTGAACATGTCAATTACATTTTTCAGATTACGGTATTGAAATATATATTTCTTGTATGCTAGGGTAGAAATGAATCTGATGTAACTCATTTCTAAAAAGTTTAGTTTTATGAGTAATTCTCATGAGATATAACTGTCTAATGGTTGATTTGTGAACGTAACTATAGTATATAATCAATAGAAAAAAATTGGGAATGATATTTTATTGTTTTACATTGTAGAGAACAGTACCGGTAGTCAACCTTTTTTAATTCTCCATCAGTGAATAAACATTTTGTAATTACATATACATGTTTGAATGTGATTCTGTGATAGCGTGTGTGACATGATGGAGAACCAGATTTTTTTTTAACACAGTATCAACGAAACATGTCTCTTCCATGTGTATATGCATTTTACTTATCAAACCTTTTATTCATTTATGAATTCTTTGTTAACTGAGAGTCAAAGTCATCTGGGGAGACTGATATTAATTAATGCACGCATGTTGTGTTGTAACATTGTGATAATAAAGAGCAATGGAAATTTAGTTACCAAGTTTTGTTTGTTGGTTTGTTATTCCCTCCACCCCCACCCACCACCCACCCACCCCATAACACGATTTCCTAGGTCGATGTCTTTGTGAATGTTGAATGATCTGCATTACGGAACTTTCTATAAAAAAAAACCAACACAAGTTATGGTTCTTTGATGCAGTTTTCTAAACACTAGTTAATTGATTTCATTAATTCCAGTTTGGTGTATCATATTAAATTAATATTATTTTGATTTTAAAACATGATTGTTGTAGAAATTTCCTGAGTACGAGTCTGGGTATAGTTCATTACGAAGTGTTGATTATTTAAAGTGTATGTTTTAAATTTAAGCACTGAGTGTCAATGTCGACGACCTATCAGTTTTCGTTCACAGACCAACCCTTCATTGTATTTAGTAATTTGTACATGTGTAAATAATTCTACGGGTAAACTAGAATACGATTTGTTTTTATAGTCCCGTTCAAAATTTTTGTGGCAATTAAAATCTTCACCCCCAGTATCCTGACACAAACAACCGCTCCGTCATTGTAACAATACATATAGTGTATGAGGTGTTGGGGTAGAATCATGTAAGTGTTCAATGATAAGAAACTGAATTTATGAATTATTCTAATTGACATACAATTGTATACAGTTATCAACTACTATAAAAAGTAAACCTATTATCTCCAAACATAAATCTCGCAATTATTATCCAAATATAACAGGATAAAAGAACAAAATGGTCATGAAGTAGATTAACATAATCCTTTAATAAAATTATTTTCAGACATATTATAAAGCAATTTCCGTTCCCGTGAATAGACGACGAGGAGCGAAAACTTTTATCTGTTTAGTACGCTGTCTAGTGCACGCAGGGACCATCAATTACATGTTAAAATTAATTGAAATCGAGAATAGGTTATTTCAGTAGTAAGTGTATCATCACGACTGTGAGGAATGGTTTTACCATTACTGAATAAAAAAATGACCTTTTTCTATTACAAAAACTCCATGGATATTAATTTCCGCTATATTAGATATAAGGCGGCCACTCCACAGAATCACGTGTGCAGCTTTTGAGTTGCAAGTGAAAAAATACACGATGTCCTGCTGTTGTAGTTGTTAAGAGGTAGTGGTGACGTTAGATTTAACATTCAATTGTTTATAATTGAAATATTCCTGTTGCAAGAAGATTTGAAATTATCACAGACTCGAGTTGAGACGGACATCAGATTTCCTACTATAGACTTCGATAGCTTCGAGCGCTGATAAATCATTGTATCGTGAATTGAGTTTGGATATTGATACTGTGTATAAATACGTCCCTCGCCAGTCATCAAGGAGACCATGCAATAATATAATTGCTGTCGTTGTTATTGTCACCTTTGCTACTCGTTTACTTCAAATGGGTCGGTTACAATAAACCCATCAGAACTGTTGCATGTTGATGATGCCAGAGCGAATTTTTTAAGCTCTCTGAATTTGAAGTTGTCAATATATTTCTAATATCATTGCCTAGACAAATATTTATCTTGGCCATATGACCCCATATCTTTGATAAGCAATGCAAGATACAAGCTTTTTTACTGAAAAGAATTGGGGACAAAGATGACAAAATGATCTAGTCTTCAGCAATTTACAGACATGGGAGACAAACAACCGACAAATTTCGATCACAAAATCTCACTTGTGAAAAATCCTAATTCAAATGTAAACGCAGATTCTTCAGCTTTTTGATGTCCCATACTATGATCCACGTCCAGCTGCTACCAAGTTTGCCGAGACCCCATCATAACCCCCACTTAAATTCAACTCGTTGATTTGTTGACGAATAACGAAAAAGGTTGTCAGTCTAGGCCTTTGCTTCATAATCAATTACACCAATGTACAGTGTTGGTTACGAAATTTATTCAACAATTCCTGCGAGTATTTCTTGCAACATTCAAAAATATATTAATGCGAATCAAAGGTGTTATAACGCAAAATAAAAGCATACTAACGCAAAGCAAAGGCGTAGTAACACAAAACAAAGGCGTAGTAACACAAAACAAAGGCGTAGTAACACAAAACAAAGGCGTAGTAACACAAAACAAAGGCGTAGTAACACAAAACAAAGGCGTAGTAACACAAAACAAAGGCGTAATAACACAGAACAAAGGCGTAGTAACACAAAACAAAGGCGTAGTAACACAAAACAAAGGCGTAGTAACACAAAACAAAGGCGTAGTAACACAAAACAAAGGCGTAGTAACACAAAACAAAGGCGTAATAACACAAAACAAAGGCGTAGTAACACAAAACAAAGGCGTAATGATGCAAAACAAAAGCGCAATAACGCGATTTAAAAGGCGTACGTATGCATAACAAAGGCATTATAACGCGAAAGAAAGGCGTAATAACGCGAACATTTTGAAACAAACACTTATTAATGCTAAAGAAAAGTGTAATTTAATAACGCGACGAGAATATAAGGCGTACTAACGAGAAGGAAAGGCGAAATAACGCGAATGAAAGCGTATTAATACAAATTAACGGCTTAATAACGCGATACAAAGGCGTGTTAACGCGGATTATTCAGGTGTTATAACGCGAGAAGTAAGGTTAATAATGCGAATGAAAGTTGGAATTATTAGTAGAATTTCTACATTTAAAAGGTGGTACCCTTACAGCCCCATACTGAGTGCGGAAAACGATAGTCCTAGGGGTCCCCTGTCTTTCAGCATTTTCCTTTTGTGAACTCTTTTACGATTATTTTGTTATGACCTAAATGATGTAATTTGGGTACTTTAAGTTAAGGTCAATTTCCCTTTAAGCCCTATGTGACCCCTTTTAAGGGTTCTGTATGTTTGACTTCGGTGTTCTCTATCCCTTTATCAGTTTAGTTTCATTCAATCATCCCATAATAAGAGAGGTCTGAAATGTAGCTTTACCCTAGGAAGGCCCCAAGTGGTACCCCTACAGTCCCATACTAAGGGCGGAAAACGATAGTTCTAGGGGTTCGAATTCCTATCTTGCTTGCACTTTTTGCGTTTGTTACTCCTTTTTACTTCGCATGGTAATGCCTTGAAATGTACACTATCGCCGTTTGATTTGCGACTTTTGAATCGCTTCGCATTATAATGCCTTTTGAAAAGCATAATAACGCCTTTTCATTCGCGTTATTACATACGCCTTTTCTCCTCGCATTATACGTAATAACGCCTTTTGTAAAGGCGTAATAAACGGCACCTTTTAATTCGCTTTATTACGCCTTTTCACTTCGCATCATAATGCCTTTGAAAGGAGTAATAACGCCTTTTGATTCGCGTTATTATGTCTTTTTACGTTATCACACATTTTCATTTCGCATTATACGAGGGTTGATTAATATGTTGTGAGCCTCATATGTAAGGATTTAAATTTTGACCGACATGTTGCATTATTTTTCAACATAATCCCCTTCAGTGTCTATACACTTTTGTCAGCGATGTTTAAGGGCCTCAATGCCATTTTTAAAGAAGTCCTTTTCTTGACCGTTCAGAAAGTCTTCCACTTCGAATATGACGTCATCATCTGACTGAAAGTGGGTACTGAAAACGGCAATTTTCAGTTTTGGAAATAGATGAAAGTCGGATGGAGCGAGATCAGTCGAATAAGGCGGATGTTCAATCATTTTAAAGCCACAATCATTGAAGGCAGACATGGCAATGACAGACTTGTGAACAGGGGCATTGTCGTGGTGGAACAGCACAGCTTTGCTAATATTTTCCCGTAACTGCCCCAGAAGTGATGCATATAATGTGCCATTTATTGTTTGTCCCTTTTGGAGATAATCTACCATCAAAATACCATCAGCATCCCAGAAAACCGTGGTCATAATCTTTCCATCTGATGGAACAGTTTTTGCCTTCTTTGGGGAGGAGGGAACCAGGTTGGTCCAATTGTTTAGACCTTTGTTTGGCCTCTGGGGTGAAATGATGGATTCACGTTTCATCCATAGTAACAAATCTCTGCAGAAAGTTAGCAGGATCTACCTCCAAAAAGTTTAGATTAGTACGCGACAAAGTGCGTCTGGTGTGCCTCTGATCAACTGGCGGAAGTCTTAGTATCTAATGGACTGAAAACTTTCTCATTGCAAGATCCTCTGTCCGAATGCTCTTTCTCGTGAAATGCCAACTGTACTGGCTATATATCTTTCTGTAACTCGTCTGTCAGTCACAATAATACCATGGACTTTATTGACCGTTTCTGTGTTGCAACAGTGACAAGCCTTCCAGGACGGGGGTCATCCTCAAGGCTCTAACTGCCGCGTTTAAATTCCGCCACCTACTTTTTTTATTGTAGCATATATAGAGCATCATTCCCTAGTGTTGCTAACAGATCGGTATGGATATCCTTAGGTGCAAAACCTTCCGTATGCAAATATTGGATCACTGCTCTTCCACCGATTTTGTCCATTTTGCAAAAGTCGCTTGCCTTGTTTACTTTAGAGTGCTACCTCGTCGATATAACCCGACTGAATGATACCAGTCTTCGGGTACACGGTCAGGGAATAGTAAGGCTGAAAAAGTAAATAGATGCTGACGTCCTTCAACACATATCAATCAGCCCTCGTAATGCCTTTCAATGGAGTAATAACGCCTTTTGATTTGCGTTTTATTACGCTATTTCTGAAAGATGTTTGATTCACGTTATTACTCCTTTGTTTTTCATTATAACACCTTTTAATCCGCGTTATTATGCTTTTAACTTTGCTTCATTACGCCTATATTTTGCGTAAAACACCTTTCATTTACGTTAGTACACCTTTGCTTCGCATTATCATGTCTTTATTTTGCGTTATTACGCGTTTAGAAATTTTTAAGTGATCCTAATCGGCTTCCGGAATTTTTCACACGAATTGCTGAATGGTTGATTAATTGTTGGCTTGTTTTACGTCCCGTCGAGAATTGTTCACTCATATTGAGACGTCATCAGTTGGCATTTCACCACAAATTTAGACATATGCTTAACGCTCAGTGCCGTAGCAGTAAGGGTTTCTTAGCATGCCAACGCCTGACGTGACACGGGACCTCCGTTTTTAAGGTCATATCCGAAAGACCCGTGATTCTCACTTCTAATTGCCGAGAGTTTGGCGAAGGAACGATCACTACCTATGTTTACGTCTTAGGTTTGACGCGGCCATGACACGAGCGGGGCTCGAACTCACGACCTCCCAGTTACGAAGCGAAGACTCTAACCAATGAGCTACCGCGACAGGTGGAATTCTTGAATGAATTTCATTATCAACTATATATAATATCTGAGGTATGACTAGTACAAATGAGTTGGTATGGTCTACAGTAATATGCACATGGTACAAAATATTTCCTTTATCTATTTTACACAATATCGTATGAGATTTCAAATTTATTGAATTTCATAATCATAGTGAAAAGAGATAAAAACATTATTATAGACCCCAATCAATCTACACTTTGGTCTTTACTTGTTTGTAAAAATCAAAAGATGATGCTAACATCAATGAAGGTCGCTGTTTAGTTGTCGACGAAGTTGGAAGTCTTGTGTTAAAGAGAGTGAAGTTTTTCGACAATCCAACGAGTCTAGAATCAGAGCAATCTGAGGTTTATCGTAGCTGCAGCTGTCAACCTCCGGCGTACAGCATTGAGCTTTTAGAGATGATAGGATGTACAGACGTAACGAAAGATGTCCTTTTGCGTTATGAATAAGATTTCAAACAGGTCACTTATTTCCAACTCAAGAAATTAGGGGAGGAAAAGGCATTTCAGTGCACATAAGCTGTCGGTATATGACAGAAAGTCATATTACCTCTTAGTCCGACGCTTTTAACATATTTATTGATGATTTTACAACATATTTAGATTTCCTAAAAACATGCCCTGTTAAAATGAACAACATTCAATTTAAAGCTTATTTTTTTGCAGATGATTTATTACTTCTATCAAAATCAGCAGATGGGCTACAAAATGGTCTTGACTCATTGGAAAGATACTGTTGTGATTGGAAGTTAGAAGTTAATACACACAAATGTCATGGTATTTTCTAGTAAGAACCTTAGAAAATTTAGTTTTAAAACGATAAGGTATAAAGAAAATGTTATTGATTTTGTTGATGAATATAAATATTTGGGTGTGGTCCTATAAATTAATGGTAAATTGAAATATGCATGTGAGAATTTAGCAGGTAGAGCATGAAATCGCAGTCTCTCTCTGGAAAGGTTCAGTTTAAGATATATGGATCATGCATTATCCCAATGTTGACAAAACTCCATCTGAAAAATAATCAGAATTTCATCTTAAAAGACATTTTAGGGGTTCATAATAAATCTTCTAATTCAGCTGTTAGAGTTTGGTGCTCTTCCCATCATATTCAGAATATATAAATTATTGTATAGATATTATTACAGATTATAGAAAATTGTTTCAAATCAAGAAAACTCAAACTTGCTTTTACAACATGCATATTTAGAAGATAATAAACTTGCAAGAAATGAAAAACTTGGCAAAATCGTATACGAAGAATACTTAATGATGTTTTCGGTTCAAATGTTAATACAGTATCTATAAATGATTTTGAAAATAATTTGAAAAAGTATGGTTCTCAGGGACATGGAAAATATTAAAGAAAAATAAAATGGGAAATTATCAGTCTGCAGTCAATTAATAAGTTCACAAAATCTAAACAAACTGGAAATTCAACCATACTTAAATTTTTCCATTTCCAAAACGCTTCGTTCTTTTGTGATTCAATAAAGAATAAGTGCTCACAAATTATAGATAGAGGTTGGCAGATATTGTAATCCAGTTATTCCAGGGGATGAGAAATATTGTATAACCAACTGCAAAGTGAATATTACACACTTTTTAACAATACAGGTATATCTTATAAAATTCTTAATTCAGTTAATGTTAGATCTACAAGAAATAATTGTAACTTTATACGTGATGCATTTAACATGAGAAAATCTAGGTGACTATATTTTTATACTGAATGTGTTTTTTTGTTTGTTTGTTTGTTTATTATTATTATTATTTATTTATTTATATTTTGGTCAATAAATAAAAAAACAAAAAAAACAAAACGAAAGTAAAATTCATAATCGTATCTAAATATATTAAAATACATTTATATTGAAATATATTTAAATAAACGTTTTAATTGCTGTTGTTAATAATAAAATATTATTATTTTACGATTTTGTATCAAGTTTTTGCAAGAAGTACTACCGTGGAAGGGCATTGTGTAAGATATGAAAGCAACTCGTTGTGAGTTTCCGCGTATTAAATAAATTTTAAGAAAAAAGTTAATTTGATTTAAATATTCAACAGCTGATATATATATATATATATATATATATATATATATATATATATATATATATGTGCGTGGGCAGAGGACCGCCCCCTTTTTGACAAAGTTCATTTTCGATCGCTTTACATGCAGACTTAGCAATTTTCACATGTAATAAAGATATATGGGGTGACTGACCCCATCCCAACTCCTCCGCAGCTCCAAAACTGTACCTCTCTGAAGATCCGTCCAAATATATTTTTTCCAGAGAGCTACAGTTCTGCAGCTAGCGCTCCACTCCATTTCTTTTTTAATAGTAGTATTGCTTTAACTTTTGAAATCAACCTATGTATCGATACAGAGAGGCGAACCTATTCCCCACAAAATGTAAGGATTCGATCCCCGCAAAATGTAAGGATTCGATCCCCGCAAAATGTAAGGATTCGATCCCCGCAAAATGTAAGGATTCGAATTTTGGACGTTTTTATATCTACTTAGGTTTTCCATGTGGTCCCTCCCCATTTAGGATTTTGAGGATCTGGCAAAACAAGA
The DNA here is from genome assembly GCA_024699665.1 of Ostrea denselamellosa. Taxonomy (NCBI): domain Eukaryota; kingdom Metazoa; phylum Mollusca; class Bivalvia; order Ostreida; family Ostreidae; genus Ostrea; species Ostrea denselamellosa. Next base: position 14,064,669 of record JAMZEH010000014.1, read on the forward strand.
CGTATTATAAACTTTTTTTTCTGCTTGCAAGAATTTTAGACTATTGTTAAGTCAGTTTCTCCTCTGCCTGCTCCACCTACTTTGAAAAACGATGCTACGTACCTGATGTGCATATGGTACATTAACAACATTTCTGAAGAACAAACATTAACAACATTTTGAAGTACACTTGGTTTCTGTAATGTATTGAAACTCAAAATGTAATATCTATACTTGCTTTATTTGCATACCATTACACTTCAACATCTTAAAATCACATATAAAATCTCCTGATGATTTTTTATGTGTTTAAAATGTTTACTATCATTGGCGTTCATTCAACATTGGATATATATATATATATATATATATATATATATATATATATATATATATATATATAATATTTTGAAGATTTTCTTTTCATAATTTGCATATGTATTTATAACTACAGGGTCTTTCATAACTGATTCATATTTAGATATTTTATTGAACATAGACATTAACGGCAAACCGACAACTCAACTTTATGACAAACGGGATGACTTCAGATTCCCCATCGTCAGCTTATCATAGTTGGGTATCAATATTCCATTATCACTTGCATATGGTGTTTATGTCTCAACCGATTCTATATAAATGCATGTTCTGCATATGATAAATTTTTAAATCGAGGCAAGTTACTGACAAATAAGTTAATGTTAAATGGGTTTAACAGTCTTGTTTAAAATCAACACTTCGCAAAATCTATTGTCGTTTAAATGATTTCATTAATAAATATAACCTGTCATTAGGTCGAAAGCTGTCTGACGTGTTTCATGTCATTTTTAGGTCTTTCTTTACATACTGATTTTGACTACGGATTACTCTATTTACTTGATTAAGATGTAACATGACCGGTCAACAGGGGATGCTTACTCCTCTTAGGCAACTTAACCACCTTCGTTGTTTGTCCTTCTTCATGGGAATTATGAGATTCGTTGTCTTCATTTTTTTTCATTACAAGGGACATGCACCGGAGCAAAGAAATTGTCATGTTCTCTTCAGTGTTTATGAAGAAAGAAATAAGACTGTCAGAGACGTACATGAAGCCGGTTGCTTCTGTCTCATAACGGACGCACTGATTCTGCCATTGCAGAGCAGCTATCCATGTGTCTACATAATGTGGCCAAATCTGAGGAAAACTGTATTCTTCACGAATTGTTTGTGAGTTTCCTGGGAGTTGAAAGAACAGTTGGGGAAAACAATTGACAAATCGTGATACAAAGCATGGAAGGGCAAAGCTATGATGGTGCTGAAAACATGGTAGGTATAAGTGTTTGAATGTTCAAGGTAGAATAAAGTAAGCATGCTCACTGTACTGCACACTGCCTATTCTGGCTGTTGGAAGCCCAAAATTAACAGCATAATGAATAAGTTTCATTTCTTATTCTAGTCAGCGTTATATGGCTTTCGGAACATTTCTGGAAGAGACAGACAATCAGATCAGAAAAAATGACAAAGTGTAGGACGGGAAAAAGATCAAGATAACTGTGATTCCAGCTGATACTGAACATACCTGTGTTCCCTGTTAAAAATGAAGCGCTAGATCATCTTACTGGTAACAAAGGCAGCAAACTAAGACCATTGTCTTTTCCAATGCCTAGTTTCTGATCTCTGTTGTTCTTGTTATGGGATATCAAATTCAATATATCTTTGGTCTATCAAAACGTCTACAGGAATCTTCTTAGATCTCAACACAATTATTTCTAGTCTCGGGAAAATTTGAGGAAAATGACGAAAATTGGGATAAATGTTTACCGATGCTGTGTCTTTTTCCACTGAAGTTAGTGTTGAACCCCGTGTTCCTAGAGTTGCTGGAAGACACAAGGAATCGGGCGAATATTCCTGTTCAGGCACTCTCACACTACTCGAAGCGGGTTATTTTGTTTACTGAAATTGATCATTTGGCAGGCTAATTGTGTCGAGTGATGGAATTTAGGCACAGTATTTGATATACCGAGAAGTTGCCCGAATTTTGTCCATCTAACGAGACAAAAGTCTTCCTCTTCCCTGACAACATCTAAATAAACTTGGAAGCCAGAAATCCATAAATGGTGATGTTGAGACCATACTCAACAGAAACCTTTGATTTGATCCAAACTATCTTTCTGGGAGACCTTGTCCTACATCCAAATATCCATAGAGAACTGGTTCTTTTTACAATATTTGTTACTTCTGAAACCATCATCCAAGGTCAAGCATGGATCATGATCTTCTCTGTGTTATATTGATACACATTTAAAAAGATGTCTAAAAAGTCATCGATATTCTTTTAACTTCGGAGCATAGAAAATCAAATTTAATTCATCATACTAAACAAGATTTCTTCACAAAGAAAACAAAAATGAAGAAGTATATTTTTATGTAATGATAACGAATAAGATGGCTTTTCAACTTATTTTAAAAACACCGGGGAAAAAGGGTTAATCAAAAAATAGCTTTATTTTCCATTAAAATTAATAGATTCTTCATCTTGAATCAGTAAGTTTTAACGTATTATAGACAAACCCGAAAACCATATTAATTAGCATGATAATTACAAACAAATCTTTAAAGTTTTTATCTTTTTTTAAAAAAAAAAAAATTCTTGTTAGACCAAAAATATACCATGAAAGTACTTATTTTCGTGATTTTGGTTTCTGGAATACATACTTTGAGTCATTTAGCTCTGTAGGTATCTTGATGTAGAATCGTATTAGCTAATTTCCCCCAGAATTTTTTTTATTGAAGATTTCTTTCGTCATATTTTAAGTAATAAATGACAGTTTTCAACCACAGTCACCCTTCCATTCTTTGTACAGATATCATATGATAGCAAACACAAGTTTCTAAATATAAAGTACATTTTGTTTGACCTAGAAGACAATGCAAATTATTAATGACTAGCCATAATGTATAAAGTTCTCAAGAAAACCAATTTAGCATATAAACGATAAAGATCCTATATTTAAAGAAATGATTTACGTACAGATTACAGTAATTAAGAATCTTTTCATCTAGAATTTCAACATAAGTAATACTTTTAGAATCAGTGGCTGCTTGTTTTTTGTTGTTGTTTTTTCAATTTAAAATAGAATCAGTGGCTGCTTGTTTTTTTTTTTTTTCAATTTAAAAACATTTACGACATTTTTGGTGTAGTCAATAACGAAAACTATTAATGAACTACAACTGCGAAGTAAAACGTAATTGTAAACAGTATTATCGAGGGGTAACATATGGTTATCTGGAGTTTGAATCCGCGTATATATGTTAGTACGTATACCAGTAAAAGCTCTTTAATGTAAAAAATAGAGAAGTCCATTTGTATTTTATTAATTTGTTGTTTGCTTTTTTCTTTTTTTTTTTTTACAAAATTAAATCAGAATAGTGTTTCCTTCAATCGGTGCTTACAACTATATGCTTATAGATGCGCCGTAAGATTTCTCTGTTTAACAGACTGAAGCAGTGGATTCGGTGAAATACGGCTTTTGTCGACAGAAATGAAGATATCAGTGATATATATATATATATATATATATATATATATATATATATATATATATCGCAGTAACACGACAGAAGAATGCACACATCATTCGGAGATGTTCCTCCCATGTGTCGCTGTGGATGACAGCATCATCAATGTAGGCTTCACACCCTTGAAGGTCGTGGAGAAGAGATTGAATCATCCTCTGTAAGGTCGCTAGAGCATTTTTCATGCCAAAAGGCATCACTTTGAATTGAAACAGGCCATCGTGAGTAATCAATGCACTTGCCAGTAACCTTTCAACAGGTCAAATCTACTGAAAAAAATTGCATTTCCGATTTTGTCAATTCACTAATCAATTCTAGGAATCGGGTATGAGTCTGTTTTCATGACAGAATTAACTCATCTGAAGTCAGTACAAAATTGGTAGGCACCATCAGATTTCGGTACTAGAATGCAAGGTGAGCCCCAGTCACTTTTACTTGGTTCAATAATGTCATTGCCCAGCTTGTACTGCATTTCTGTTTTAAAGTATAGCAATTTTAAAGGATTCAAACGATAAGAATGATGTTTGATGGGCAAAACGTCACCCACTACAACGCCATGACAAGTAGCACTGGTCTTTTTTGGAACATCCAGAAAGGTTGAAGGAAAACTTGTCATAAAACGTTGAACTTGTTCATCCTGGTGGAAATATCCAAATTTGGCATCAAGATTGGCAAGAATTTCAAAGTTCTTTAAACACACACTCTGATTAAATCTTTTTCACCAGCCTCTACACTAATGTCAATTTCAGTACACTCTTGAAACATCTTAGCATCGAAAAAAGTGGAAACTGATTTTATAGGACTGAGATCACATCTATCAAAATACTCTTTCAACATGTTAATATGATAAACTCGTTTTTCCGGCCAGGTACCTTGACTCACTAAGATTGTTTTCAATTTTATAGGAACTATAATGTTTGGCATGTAAAGGATGACCAGAAACAAAAATACAAGAACATTATCACCTGGTTTAAAAAATCTGTTCCTGACATCATACTAAGCTTTCATTTTGTCTTGAGAGCTCTTGAGATTTTCTTGTGCCAATTTACAAGCATTGTAAAGTCTCTCTTTGAAATATGATTGATTGATTATATGTTGTTTAACGTCCCGCACGAGAATATTTCACTCATATGGAGATGCCACCATTGCCAGTGAAGGGCTGTAAAATTTAGGCCTATGCTCGGCACTTATGGCCTTTGAGCAGGGAGGGATTTTTAACGTGCCACACTTGCTGTGACACGGGGCCTCGGTTTTTGCGGTCTCATCCGAAGGACCGCCCCATTTAGTCGCCTCTTACGACAAGCCAGGGGTGATGAGGATCTATTCTAACAACCCGGATCCCCACGGGCCCTTTGAAATGAGATTCAGATTCAGATTCTAAAAGATTAAGAGCAGTAGTTTCAGTCAGCCACTTTTCCTTAAGCAATTTCAAAGGACCTCTAACCGTATGGCCAAACACTAATTCAAAGGAACTGAATCCACGTGATTCCTGAACTTCTTCTCGTGCAGCAAATAAAACAAGGTGAGTCCCTTCATTATAATCTTTACCATACTGATAACAATGTCTTCATCATAGTTTTAAGGGTTTGATGAAAACAATCGAGTGCCCCCTGAGACTCGGGGTGATAAGCAGTAGATGTATACTGTCTAATACCTACCTGGTAACTCATGCATGACCTGTTGAAACTACCCTGACGTAAAATTCGAACCTTAATCTGACTGAATAGCCTCAGACACTCCCACAGAATTGAAAAAATTGGTAAGGGCCTTGACTAAATATTCCTAAGAGGTATAGTTTCAGGGAATCGAGTGGATGTATACGTAATAGCAAGTAAATACTGGTTCCCTTTGTTTTGTCTTAGGCAAAGGTCCTACACTCGACTAAAAGGTTCTCCAAATGCCGGAATGGGATGGAGAGGGCAGATGGAATTTTCTGATTAGGTTTATCTACCATCTGGCAAACATGACTCGACTTGCAAAAATCTCAGTTTAGGTCAATAAAAATGACTCAAAATTCTGTTACCAGTTTTATTGACACCTGCTATGATTGTATCGTGAACCAAACTCATGATGTTCCTACGATATATCACTGGGACCACTATCTGGTGAACAACAAGTCATACTTCCGGGGGTGCGTCAGATGTTCGCCATTTCCGCATAAGGCTCCCGTCTTTGGTGTAGAAGCACTCTCCGACTTTGGCGGCCTCTTCCTTTGGAAGTGCCCTGTTGCTAAGTTATATAATATCAAGGTCCTTATTTTGCTTGGAGAGTAACTGCTCTCTACCGAGAGTTTCCTTGCCCTGGTCTAACTGCAAACTTATGGCACCATCATCACTGGTTTTCAGTGGAGACTCACTTTTATATGGCCCTCTGTTTTCATGTGAACTGCCATCAAGATCAAACAGGAAAGTGTCACTGAGGTCAGTTTTATGAGATGAACTAGTTGTGTTAAGGGGTTGAACATGGTCAGCCTCGACTTCTTTTCTACTGGTCATCGATCTGGTAAAAGCACAAGCTGGATATAAGTTTTCATCTTCATTGCAAGTGATTTTCTCACAAACTTGAACAAGAAGAGTTAGTCGAGCACTTACGATAACTGATCCATTAATTGAAAATGATCTCAGATAAATTCTATGTAATGGAACATCAATGACTTATAGCTCAATACCCTGTAATAAAACTGATCCACTAGTAGAATATGCCAAGACAAAGGCAAAACATTCCCTAACAAAGTCTGAACCACACCAGTATTTCTCAAGATCTGAACAGGTTTAACTTCCTTAGAGCAATTAAGTGAAATAAATCCCTTGGACAAAAAAGGCTTATAATCCTCCATAGATTTAATAGAACTGGACGTTGAACTCTGTACTTCAGGAATGTCAGAACAAAACGAAACAAAGGATTTACTATCATTTCTAACTGTCATTTTTTCTGTTGAGCTTAAAACATTCACTAATCATTTTTCTTATATTAAGTGCAAATAAAAGGCGATCTTACACCATAGGAACCTTCAGAACGTTCTGACCTTGGACTGGGCATTGAACCACTGTGAGGTGGTGACTGGAGAAGACTGAAACTTTCAAGCACTCCTTTTATCTGAGTCTGAACTTTTCGATAAACTACTAGTTTAAGATTTTGTTAAGAAGTTCTTATGAGAGAGCGTAAGTATCTAAAATAACTCCGGTGTCCTCAAAAGTTCTCACATCCTTCAAGTACTACTAGGATGAGATGACGAAAGTTCTTGAAATTTTCATTTATTCTATCAGATCTCAACCACTGGTCTGTTATCTTGCAAATTCAACATATGTTTGGTAGTCAATTTTTTTGGTACTTTTTGAACTATTGTCTGTACGCTTCAGACGCTAATTCATAAGCTTTTAAGACTACAGCCTTGACTTTGTCATAATCTAAACTCTTGTCTATGGTCAGCGCCGAGTATACATCATCAGCTTTGCCAATCAATACACTTTGTAACAAAATGGACTAAACACTCCGTGTCCATTTCAAACTTTCTGCAATTTTCTCAAATTGAGGGAAATATTTATCTACTGATTTTTCTTAAAATTTTGAAACTAATCTGATATTTTGGCAGATCAAATTAGTTAAGATTTCAGATCTGTGTTGCAACTTAGTTTCCTTTCATTTTCTTTTTCTCTCTCAGCTCTTTCATTTTCTTTCTGTGTTCTTTCTAAATTTAATTTTTCTAATTTCAACTGAAATTCAAAATTTGTCATTTTCACTGGTTCACTTAAATGTTCAGGAAAACAATATGGTTCAAAAATTTCTTCCGGTACAAGTTTTTCGGCTAATCAACCCAACCCTTTTTCAAAGCATCAAAAACCTGAACATTCGGCAAAATTTGTGACCTAAACCATGTTGATTTCTACTGGCTAAGAAATTCAATAAATTCAGAAAAATGAAATACAAATCATGATATTTACATTTGCCAATGTTTTGCCTTATACAACAATACTACCTAAATTGACATTCAATTTTCCATAACATGAAGTCAGTCACGTGATCAGACTTTTTTCTTGCATATGAATACAGTCACTGCTTCAAAAGTATTAGTGCCATTTGTACTGTACTTTCACCTGTCTTGACATCATAATAGAAAGACAACATAAATAAATGTTTACATAGAGTTTTTTTGTAAACAGACAAGAATGTCATTTATGAATAACCAGAAACATTAAACATACCGTTCAGTTGTTTTATCTTTCAAAAATACCCATCTGCAGCTAAAATGGCAAAATTCAGAAGTATGGGGAATTCATGCGATGTCTTTGATAGTTACATTATGACAATTTAATATTAGATTCACTTTATGATGATGGTAACCTGTTGTTTCCGAGTAATAACCATCACCAACAAGAGCGAGGCAGGTTTCGAGATCGAAAAATTGTTCACGTCAGAACACAAATATAGCAGCTGAACTGCCCTTGCATGGAAAGTGCACCAAAAATCTTGACTGATTTGCAAAACAGAGATTTACGGTAAAAGCAAGAGAATGTGAAGAGCCATAGTTTTCAAAACCATCAATCATACCCTTCGTGTGAATCTTCGATATCGATACACGTGTTAATTGATCTTGATAGAAGGTAGAATGAATAGGCAAATCATGTGTATGAGGATATGAATACTTACATGAAGTACGGCATGTCTCCCCAACAAATAACATTGGAGCAGTCCACTCTCCTGGGGAATCTATATTAACCACTTAATGAGCAATACATTCAAGTGAATTTGCTACACACAGTCTACCTCTGCTTCCTTCAGAAAAATACATTGAATCTCTGGTGAATGTTAGCAGTTACACATGCTGGACAGAAATAAGTTGTTTCCTAATTCTTATAGATTTATGTTGTCCTTTGGTCTCATTATTTTTCATACAATTAAGTTATCTTTTAACATTATTTATTCTTTGTTCTAAGGACACAACGAAAACTAGGAATTGAGTTATCACCATACTGATAATGATTTTCAAACAAAGATTCTGAATAAAAGTTGAATTTGACTGTACTCATTAGGCACATTGGAGTTTTTTTTTAATTCCCACTGATTTGTTTTCACGCACGATAATATCAAATAAGAGGCTTATCGGTCATTTGACCATTGTTGAAAAGCATCACATGGGTTACGAAATTTAATGATAATGTTCCTGTTCTGCATATCTATGCTAAATTCTAATAATCAACAGCTGTATAAAACAAGATGTGTTCGTTTAATAAAACAAAATGTCCCCCAAAAGTGTTCCAATTAATGAAAGACTTCACACAATGCATTGTGTCTTACAGTTAACTCTATTTGACTATTTTGGATCCGCCCTAGATTCAGAACTTTGGTACATCTCTTTCTACTTTTCCTAAATATCCTACAGTTTTAATACAGGATCAGAAAAATTAAAGAAATCTTTCAAATGATAAAGACTATTCAAAATGTTTCAAATTACATGTATCATCTCTTTTAAGTCTTCAATTACACTTTAACTTGCAAACTGCCGTCCCATGAATTGTTATTCTCTAAATGCATAGCATGTCAACTTGCATTTGTTCATCTCTTGCAAATCAAAAAAGCATGTCATCTCCTGAGTTAATCAAAGGCTACAAATCATTTTGATTTAATTTTTACCCTTTAATTGTTCAACTCTTGCAAATCATTAATGTTTCATCTCTTGAATTGTTCACCTTTTGTAAATGATGCGATGTTCCATCTCTTGAATGCACTCAAATCTTTCATCCACTTTCCCCCTAATAATCAATACCTGTACACACCTCTCAAATATTCATTCTTGTAAAAATTTATCCTGGACGTGCGTTAATAATTCTTATGCATTAGAAACACAACATTGCATCAGTATTCTCTCAAGTATACGCACCACAAACTGTACAATTGTTTTACTCGACAACATTTGCTATACTACCTCACAACAATGGCATAAATTGTTTGTAGATAAACCGGAATCAGAGTCACCGTCTCTTCTCGATAAAACAACCACTCATGTAATTCTTAGCAATCGGGTGAATTATGTTGCATATATGTTACTGACTATATTTATATATAGAATAACTCACAAAACTCATAAACAATGTTGACAAACTGAGGTTCTTCTCTTGGTTAGAAAACATTAGGCGAGTCAACCAATAAAAACTACTCAAGCGATAAAGATGCGCACACATAAATACATAAGCGACAAAGAAATGGGCTGGGAAAAATAATGAAGCAAACATGAAAAAAGATATAGCGGTGGATCCACATGATGCAGAGGATAAAAAAATGTATAAAAGCAGCAGATTCCAACAACACCACATCTAAAAGTGTCGGATCCACACAGTGGATACAAGACCAAATGCAAAAATTATATAAAACACTCAAATGACCAACGACTCTTAGAATTATATCAATTTGAAATAATTCTCAGTATATGCATAATTCCCTGGTAAAACCGACAGCTTACCAAAGTAGCGAAGTTGCTTGTTTTCTTTAAATCATTTAAATTCTGAACTTTACTTTGAAATGCTAAAAGACACGTTTTCATTCGATTTTTTTTAAGGCTGTTCTCCTCTAGATCATTTAAATGAGTATTATTGATAACTGACATTTCCGAGTAAGTGTATAAAACGCCTCTTCGAAATATGTCCTTTCTGACATAATTTATCAATTAAAATCTGCAATATGATGATGTTGATTTTACTTGTCAGATAGGACATTTGAAATACTTTATGTGCAGTGGAAACTGCGCTCATACAAAAGTTGTATTAACACTTTTAATTTAATGTGTCCATTCCATTCACAACCACATTAATGGTTTCAAACAGACTACAAGATATTACGTTACATTTTTTCTATGTGTAAAACGAATGTTTATCAGAGCTTTATACGATCAGTGGATCATGAATTTATTTATGAAATAAAAACGAGAAAAGTGATTTTTGAAAAAGACAGTTTCAGAGCAACTTAACGGAATTAAACGTGCAAATCAAGACATATAAGAGGCGAACTACTAATGACATGAAGAATAAAAAGAGCCCATGGAATGACGATAATTAGAAAAATCTTTATCATCATTATTGGAAAATAATACAATCTACTGACCTCGTATCTCAGTACCTGAAGTTCTATACATAGACTGGTGACCCGGTCTGTCTTGACGCGACGACACGACATCCCCAGATACCAATTAACGGAAATTGCTCCATAAACTAATGTCCTCCATGTTATATATACAATACATCGTAATGTTCGATATTTTAAGAATTGTAAATATTCATGCACTTGATCAAATTGCATTCGAATTCAGTGACAATGCGTTTTATACACGAAAGATTTTATGCAACGGTTAAGGCATTTAATTATCAAGCTCACAATAATTTATGATGTTGTTTTTCAATGTTATCACTCGCATTGCAACATTTCAGGAAATTTGCATTAAAAATTGTAGAATCATTAAAAGTGACATCTATTTTATTTTTCTGTCGATGGATTTTCCTATTCATTGTATTGTTATAAGCATTCATTGTTTATTAAGCAGTTTGTATTGAACGTATAAATTCTTCGCAAAAAATCATGAAGATATAGAATGATAAACAACCCCCGAGATAGACTAGGAGTGCATGGGTTTGTAGATATTTGTAGAAGCGTGCACATCCAAATTAAATCATGTACTATTACTGATCTCAAGTTGACAATATTCATATTAACTCGGGAAGACTTTAAGAAGACCAATGTGGAAAACATTTTTATCACTGTCCTTGATGCGTAAAAGGAGAGAGAGAGAGAGAGAGAGAGAGAGAGAGAGAGAGAGAGAGAGAGAGAGAGAGAGAGAGAGAGAGAGAGAGAGAGAGAGAGAGAGAGAATAAAACGCGTGAAGTGAGGACAAATTTTAAAAAATTTGACAGAAGTTGTGAGGTTAGAATTGCACAATGAGGAAAAAAACCCATCCTGTCCTCTCAATTAAATCTTCATAAAAGTTACCAACAGCATGTGAAAGATGTACGATTAGAATAGTGAGGACAAGTGGTGTGAGGATATGTCCTTACTAATATTCTCTCTCTAAACCATTATTTTCATAATTCGAAAGAGAGTATTAGATAAACTTTTATAGATATCCCTATACCTATACCTAACATGGTACTTTTTTGCCTTTAGAATAACGTATGTGTGTCTATTAGACATTGTGTGGACGTCTTCACTTTACAGGTTTGATTGGAGAGAGAGAGAGAGAGAGAGAGAGAGAGAGAGAGAGAGAGAGAGAGAGAGAGAGAGAGAGAGAGAGAGAGAGAGAATATATTCATTAATGAAAAGCAGGAAACTTTATATAATTTTTTTCATATCTTGGGTAATTTTCAGAGTGGGAGAATTTTCCTATCGATGAATATGTCAGGATTTCCCCCCTTAGACGACGATTAGAACTACCCCTTAATCAAATTCTCTCTTTTGTTCTGTTCTAATCATCATTCATCGGAGACAATAATTGTACAATAAAACTCTCCATTATGTAACATTGCTGACTTTATCTGTCACCTCTGTGTTTCTGTTTGTGTGACAAATCAAATTTTGAAAATTAGATTTAAAAAAATCACTGTGAAAGAATCAAACCTGCATTTTGCAACAGGCGCTGTATTCTTCCTTTATCTATTTGCGCTTGACTGCAGCTATCAAACTTGTGAAAATGTAATACTAGAGAAAGAATAATTTACATGTAAGATGCAAAGGAGCGCATAGACTTTGCCCGTTTCAAGATGATTGTTCAAAAATTATTCCCCTGCGATATCCTAAAGTACAAGACATTGTATAGAATTCAACAAATGAGAATTTTTTCATGTATTTTTGATTTCAACAACAAAGACATCTCATCTAAGATTTGAGCTACATCATCTCATGTTATGGCAAGGTGTCAATCCATAGTCTGAAAAGGTGAAAATAATAAACAGCGACCAATCTCGTAACTCCCACAAGGAATACAAAATTAAGAGATGGGCAAACACAAACCCCTGAATATATCAGGCGCATAGGAGGAGTAAGTATTCCTTGTCAACCGATTGCACCCGTCGTGAGCCCTGTATCTTGATCAGGTAAACGGAGCAATCCGTAGTCATAATCAGTGTGTAAAGAACGGCCTAAAAATTGGTATGAAACATCAGACAGCATTTGATCCAAGGAGAGATTGTGTTGGAGAATTAGATCATTATAACAACCATAGAATTTTCAAAATGTTGACTTTAAGCGAGACTGTTAAACCCTCGATAACATCAACTTGTTTGTATGTAGCCTGTCTCGATTCGTAGAACATTAATTG
>JAMZEH010000014.1:14082500-14110000 GCA_024699665.1 Ostrea denselamellosa
TTCTTATTGCTATTCTACAATTTGCCATTTTCTGCATATAATCGCAAATAAGTCGGCCAGTGTATAAGTCAGTGATGCTTTTCAGAGAAATTTGTAGGAAATTGACATTGAACCCTTACTAGGTAGGACCCGCCTTAAACCTGGGTCTGAACAAATATGAACCTACACTACATAAGAATGCTGTCATACCAATTCAACATAGATAGCCTTTCTTGAGAAGACGATAGTTAAAGAATTTTCCAGTATATTGATATGTAAAATTAAAACCCCTCTCAAACTGAACAAACATAAATCTTCGCTACATGAGGATGCTTGTGAATTAGTTTGACACATTGCAATGTCCTTTGGTTCTTGGGAAGATTTCTAAAATATTTTTTTTAGATATTCTTATGTAAATCTTTAAAATCTCATGACGGTCCCTTTCTTGGCTCTAGTGACCATGATTTGAAAAAACTTAAATCTTCTTTATACAAGGAAGCGTTTAAACAAGTTATATAGTTTTTCTGGTCCATTGGTTCTTCAGAACAGTTTTAACACATTTTCCATTTTATCTTTATTATCTGCCCCTTGGAAGTGGGCGTGAACTTTTATTCTTACAAACTTGAATTCCTTTACTTAGGGGTGCTTTGTGTCATTTTGGTTCTTAAGAAGAGTCGAAAATGAAAAGTTTACAGAAGACAAACAGACAAGAGACAGACAAATTTCGATCTGAAACGCTCACTTGAGCTTTCGGGTTTATGAGAGCTAGAAACAAAAGATATCGAGTCATATATTTAGATATATTGACCACGTTTTATATATCAATAATGATCACTTTCATTTATAAGTCGATTCGATACATCCCAGTAAAGTTTAAATAAAAGGCACTTCCACATCTGATTCGTACTTAAATGTTTTATTGAACATAGATGTTAACGGCAAACTAACAACTCAACTTTATGACAAAAGGGATTATTTCAATTTCTCCACCGTCAACTTCCCTTATCTATGTAGCAATATTTCATTATCACCTGTATATTGTGTTTATATCTGTCAATTGATTCGATACGCATAAGCTTGTTCTGCATATGATCAGTTTTTAAATCGAGGCACACTACTGCTAAACAAGTTGATGTTACAGGGGATTCTAAAGTCTCGTCTAAACTCAGCAATACGCAAATTCTATGGTCGTTATAGACAACCTTCGATTATGTCAAATGCTGTCTGACATGTTTCATACCAATTGTTAGGCCGTTCATGGCACACTGATTCTGACTACGAATTACTTCGTTTACCTGATCAAGATATAGAGCTTACGACGGGTGTGACCGGTCGACAGGGGATGCTTACTCCTTCTAGACACCTGATCCAACTTTAGGTATATTTTGGGGTCCATGTTTGCCCATCTCTCTGATTTGTATTTCAATAAGGATCACGAAATTGAGTATTGTTCGTTATCTTAACCTTACACTAAACCACAAACGCATGCGTACAATGCAAGTAAAAAGCAGATATAGCCTTGAAAATTTGCGTACAAATGCAGCACAATATGGACTATCTGTTTTATGGAATATGGATTATCTGTTTTTCCAACATACTTCACCTACTCACTAATTCTGATTAATAGCAGATCCTCGACTCTCATGGTTTCTTGTATAAACAAAACTTATTTAAATCAGATTGCCTACTCAAGAATTCACTTATTCCATTTTCAATAATAAAATATTGTTTGTTTGTTTGTTTGTAGCCGCCTGAGCAATTTTTCAGCTATCCGGCGGCTGTCACCATTACCGGTGACAGGGCTGCAAATTTAGGCCTATGCTCGGCACTCAGGGCCTTTGAGCAGGGAGGGATCTTTATCGTGCCACACCTACTGCGCCACGGGACCTCGGTTTATACGGTCTCATCCGAAAGACCGGCACCCACGTCCCACAGTGGGATTCGAACCCCCAACTCAAGGATCATCAGATCTTTGAGCCCGACGCTCTAACCACTGCGCCACGCGGGCGGCTAATAAAATATTGAATTATAACTATTGAATAAATGTGATAGTTTCACTAGTATTATTTTCAAGGTTAAAAAAGGAAGTAATACAAAATAACAAGACATTTTCACAGTGAAATTAAAATCAAAACTACTATTTTGCATATTTTCTGAAATGATAGTTCCTTGACCGTGGAGCTATGGAAAAAGGCCAACGCTCTGTAGTTGGGTATAAAAAAAATTTCAGGAATGATACAGGTTCTTGTATATACCTACTTGTTCATATCGAAAATCAGAACATTTATAGCCTTCAACATTAAAGGTTGTTGTTATTGTGGGTAAGTGATGTGGCGTTTTGTTTTCTTTTTATTTATTTTTTGGTGGTCCAATTCACGATTTGCAGAGGTCTTTTTTGCGCAATAAGCAGTGCACATTTGACGCATTACAAGATAAAACACAACGTGCTATAGAAAAAAGTCCAATGAATTGTCCTCCACTTTGAAAAAGTAAAACAAACATTCTGATAAAAATTTGATAAGTTAATCGTGGACTGGACACATGGGTCGTTCCTGTAAGAACACTATCTAAATGAAACAAGTTGGGCACTAAATCAAACAGAGGGGCGTTAAAATGGTGTAATCGTAAACACCTAGATGTGATGCAGATTCGTTGGCTATTGTAAACGGGAAGATAAGAAGACTCCCTTTCACTTAATATTGACTTGTGTTTGCTTTCAAGTGATATGCAAGTGATTAAATATCAATAGGAGTGTGATGATTTTTGATAGCTTAAACGGGATTTAGTACACGGCACTCCGATACATTTCTGTATAATCTTTGCTAAATACCCATGCGTATGACAATGTGTAAGTTCTATCTTCTTTTTTTTTATTTTATTTTTAAATTCCAATTACTAATGAATAACATTTCAAACGAGCTAGATTTTATCTAAAACCTTTTGAGCAAGATATGGGAAACTCATCAACAAAGAATGATAATTGTCCTAGTGGATGAACCAATGACATAGCGGTATAAATAGGGTATGCAAATAACGTGCATCGGATTAATATACTCCGTTTCCCCGTATGACCTCCACAGAAATGCTGTAATACGGTCGTGCAAACCGCGCTGTTTCGTATAAACATCAAGTCGATTCCTTTTGATTTCTAGTGATAGATATATGGTGAACTGCACGCTATTGTAACCATGGAAATGTTATAACAGAACATAAACGTTGCCCATTTATGGAATTATGTGGATAAACGTGCTTTATTGGATATTTCTCTGACGAAAAATTGGTTTACGAGCGCTGAAGAGAAATACCATTGCATATAAGTCAATTAGATGTTTTCATTAGTATCAATGCTATTCCATTCGTATGGTTTTAGAGTGTTATTCTGACCTTCCATCTGATGAAGAAGAGAGCAGGCAGATAAGTCAGCATGGGTCCTACTACAGCAGGTTATGGGATATCTTAGCATTTTAAATATTTTATAAAAGCAGTTCCCGATCATACTATATTCATATGTATTTTTTAAAACCAACAATGGATTTGTGTTAGTATTCTTGCATCAAATAAATGATTGTTTGCCAGCATATATTAGACATGCATCATGCTGTACTTCGCCTAGATTACGAAGATAAAATATGGGATTCACTCTGTAGTCCAAGAACATTGAAGTGAACGAAAAGATAGGCCCCACCTTGTAGTTCAATAACACTAGAGATTATGTAATGGCAGTAACTGCAGTCCGGGATTTTTTTCCCTTGTAGAAATAGTTCTACCGTGACTGTCGGGAGAGTGACAAAGACTGAATTTTTAAACTATCTAAGTATCTTAATTATAAATCAATGAATACATCTGAATTCCAAATTTTGCATGATACGAATCAGACAGAATATTTTAATTGTATTGGCCTTAGTTATGTATTCCAATTTACAGTATATCAAATGGCTGGATGCATTATTATCAATGCGCCAATCTGTATGTCTTTACACTTTATTCTGCAAGTGTTAACTCAATTTACATGTTTTAATTGGTGCCTCAAAAAAAAAAACCAAAAAAATAACCAAAAAAAAAAAACCAACAAAAAACCCCCAAAAACCAAACAAACAAAACAATACAAAACTCTGCGCTGTTATTCATTTGCTTTGAAAATTAAATGCACAGGTTAATCAATAAATGGAATGAAGCACTAAATTTTTAATAAAAAATTAAATGCTCTGGAGATACACGATCAATTAGTCGACCAAAACCCTTCTGACACAACTAGACAATTTTCAGATATGACTAAACAATTTTCATACGTGACTAGACAGTTTCCAATAGATCTACAAACCTTGAAATATTGAATCAAGAAAAACACATGAAAACAAACATTTACGAAATTTGGTGCTAGTGAACATGAAATAGAATGTGATACTACCATTATCATAACATACATGCAATTCTTTTGTAGGGTTTTAAAGAGACACTACAGTTCATTTTCCGCAAAAATCATGAAATGATAATTTTCCAAGACCTTTTCAAATTTTGTTACATAGTTGAATGTATAAACTTTGCGGTCTTCAGACGCAAACGCGCAGACGTTATACAGAGCATCATGTTAATCGTACATTGGGTATACCCAGAATTTTGACAGATTATGCGAGAAAATGGGGGAAAATAGAACGAGATAAAACTTATATGCGAATAAAAATCAGTTTGACATTTTGATAAAGCAAGAGCTAGGAGATGCAAACTCGGGGCTTTAAAAGTGTAAGGGGCTATTTCATCTGAACACGTCACGTGTTCGTTTAAAGATAGGAACACGGAAGGGTGATTTATAATTACTTAATTATAAGAATTGTAAGAAACAGGGAATAATCCCATACTTAAAAAGTGAGTGTGGATCCCTTAAATAAGGGATGTTTAAATGATTTCCTACACAACACTTTTACTGTTATTCTGAATCACATGATGTCAAAATGAATTTAAAAGTCCGAGACCTTTGAATCCCGGATGATCTTCAAAACGCAGTTGGGAGCAACCTGATAAATTCAAATTGTTCAAAATTGTCACTATCGATATGATTTTTATCATTTTATCGATACGTGTTTAAAAAAAACCACTTGAATAAAATGTGGAAAATGAGCTGTAGTCTGAAAGGCCGTTTGTATCAGTGTGTTTACCAAGGCTTCTAATCCTAAAACTTGCCCGGAAAACACCCGCGGATACTCTATATGTACAGGCGAACGGAGACGTAACGTTCTTGTTATATGCATAGTTTACAACTTAGTATAATTTTCAGCTCAGCCGGGCTGAAGGCTGAAGTGAGCTTTTCTGATCACCCGTTGTCCGTCTGCCCGTCCGACCATATATGTCTGTAAAATAAAAAAAATAATCTTCTCCAGAACCAGAGAGCTTATTTCAAACTTAGTACAAATCATTCTTGGGTAAAGGGAATTCCGGTTTGTTCAAAGAAAGCGTCATGTTGCCTTTAAAGGTGAGATAATCATAAAAATGCAAAAATGAGACATTCGTTATAACGAGATAAGTAATTGGTTATAACAAGATACTAACTCGTTATAACGAGATAATAACTCGTGATAACGAGATACTAATTCATAATAACAACATAATAGCTCGTTATAACGAAATGATTAACTCGTTATAACGACTCATTCCCCCCCCCCCCCCCCCTTTCTCATATTGAACCCATCTGGCATTCGTAGAATCTACTGTGGTCGCTTATAACTTGTTTTACGTTCTTAAATGAAACAAGTAACTTTTTGTTTATTGTTTGTTTATTCTTTAGTTGTAAGATTAACAGATATGACAGAACAAACCGAAACCAATTTAACCTCTACCTGAATACGTGAATTTTCAAGAACAAGCAAAATTTGCATTTACATAACCCCACGATTTTAACAAATCTATACAATGACGATTTTAATCTAAAATTTAGTGTATGGTTTTGTAATAAAATAAGAAGTTTTGAATTAATACCGATCCCGCTGCATTTAGATTTCAGTATCTTTAATTTTTTTTTTTTTTTGAAATATGGTTTAGAGTGAAGAGTCTAATGAAAAATACTAAACCTCTCATATATTTCTAATATTGTGCTAAATATTAATTCTCTAACTTCTTTAGTTCAAAATTTATTAGGAAGGTTTAAAAATGGCAGAATTACAGAATGGCAGACAGGACAACAAAACAACATGCCTGCAATCTTCAATCTCGAGGGCATAAAAAGCCGTTCCTTGTTTCTAAGAATTTGTCACATTTCAAAACTCCTACATTTCATGAAATGGTATTTTTTTTAATGAGACTTCTTTACTTTCAATCAATAATGATGTTGGAATATCCTATTTTATCGAAACATATGGAGGCTAATGCATCTGAAGTCACTTAGAGATCGAATATTGAAATTGAATATAGAGCTTAGACATATATTGCACATGGATGGAAAAAAAGATTGCACTATCATTAAAATTTTCTTAAACTTGTAACAAATTTCATGGTTTAAAATCACCCCGTCGAGTTCTGCTCACCATTGACCATGACCTAATTCCAAATTGTACTTGATTATCTAACTGATTATGGCGTGAATTGTTCTACAGTAAAAATGGTGCTAAGTGCAGGGGTATCATCACGACATTAACTACAGGCCGCGCAAGAGCGATATGATATGAATTTTTAAAATGTTCATGCGTTTCTGCGGGATTGATGTGAATATAATTTTCTTTAATGATTTCGTCCAAAAAATACTGTAATGAAAATTTTAATTGGGTATTGAAGTTATGGTTAATTTTAGAGTTTGATTTGCATAATCTCTAGATAGATAAATCAAGCGTATATAGAATTTAATAACATTATTGTTGTCAATTTGTACTACGTTTATTTCGGGTACAATTTATTTCATTTCTATCACTATTCGCTCATGAAATACAAAAAGAGGTAGTGTTTTGTTGAAGACTATTATTACGGATTTATACAACTAGTAATGTATTCAAATGGTCTTGAGGTAATAAGGGGAGTCGAGTCTAGGCAAGTAAAAACTCCAAGTCTATATGCCTTGTAAAGTCGTTTACCTTTTGCGTAAAATTGTCTCTACTAACTAATTTTGCTGACTTAAAAGCATCTTGATTATAACATGACTTCACAATTAACTCTTCAACCTGTAGTGATGCACAGAATGCATATCGTCAGTATGGTCCGATCTGATAAAAAGAAGTTATAATAAAAATTTTAAAAGATAGAATGATTTCTTCGTATCTTTTGCGGTCTGATACCTTTGACGCTTGAGTCAAGTTGCTTTCTTGTTCTTCATTGATCACAAGTTTCTCCAAGTAATTGATTAAGCAAATGCGACCTTCAAAGAATTAAAATGACAAAGGGAAAATTTATTGATATCATTGTAAAGTAACAGGAAGGGAGAAAATGCAACGCACCAGACCGGATTCGAACCTGGGCTCACTCGTGTGAGATAACGTGAAATAACCCATGTGAAAAAACTTCCTCGTGAGGTATAATCTAAAATTGCCTGCATGAGATATAACCTAAATTACTTCTGTGGGATATGACGTAAAATGGCCCGCGTAATATATAATCTAATATTACCCCAGTGAGATATAATATAATATTACCCATGCGAGATATAATATAAAATCACCTAAGTGATATAGAATCTAAAACTACTCGTGTGAGATAGAATCTAATTACCCATGTGAAATCTAACCTAACATTATCTGTGTCACATATGACCCATAATTACCCATGTCTCATGAAGCCCTACAATAAGTAACTTGTGACTATAACATCGAAATACCAGATATACATCTACCCAATAAACAATGTGATGCATATAACTATAGAATTATCAGAATGATCTAAAATTATCAGTGATACAGAGTGGGACTTATAGCCCAAAACTACTACGAGTGGCGTCTATAACTAAAACTACCAGAGAGGTAAGGAGTGGCGTCTATAACTAAAACTACCAGAGAGGTAAGGAGTGGTGTCTATAACTAAAACTACCAGAGAGGTAAGGAGTGGTGTCTATAACTAAAACTACCAGAGAGGTAAGGAGTGGTGTCTATAACTAAAACTACCAGAGAGGTAAGGAGTGGTGTCTATAACTAAAACTACCAGAGAGGTAAGGAGTGGTGTCTATAACTAAAACTACCAGAGAGGTAAGGAGTGGCGTCTATAACTAAAACTACCAGAGAGGTAAGGAGTGGCGTCTGTATCTAAAACTACCAGAGAGGTAAGGAGTGGTGTCTATAACTAAAACTACCAGAGAGGTAAGGAGTGGTGTCTGTAACTAAAACTACCAGAGAGGTAAGGAGTGGCGTCTGTATCTAAAACTACCAGAGAGGTAAGGAGTGGTGTCTGTAACTAAAACTACCAGAGAGGTAAGGAGTGGTGTCTATAACTAAAACTACCAGAGAGGTAAGGAGTGGTGTCTATAACTAAAACTACCAGAGAGGTAAGGAGTGGTGTCTATAACTAAAACTACCAGAGAGGTAAGGAGTGGTGTCTATAACTAAAACTACCAGAGAGGTAAGGAGTGGTGTCTATAACTAAAACTACCAGAGAGGTAAGGAGTGGTGTCTATAACTAAAACTACCAGAGAGGTAAGGAGTGGTGTCTATAACTAAAACTACCAGAGAGGTAAGGAGTGGTGTCTATAACTAAAACTACCAGAGAGGTAAGGAGTGGTGTCTATAACTAAAACTACCAGAGAGGTAAGGAGTGGTGTCTATAACTAAAACTACCAGAGAGGTAAGGAGTGGTGTCCATAACAATAAAGTTATCAAGCTGCCAAGGATCTAAATTTACCAGTGGCATAGAAAGGTATTCAAACCCTAAAGTGATGCCAATTAGTGCCTATAATTTAAATTTCTAGAGCAACATAGGGTGATGCCTACAACAAACATTATGAGCGACCAAAGTGACATGTGCTGCTAACCTTTAACAGCTGTTGTTGAATAGAAACATACATCTAAGACTGCCTAAGAGATTTACCTAAAATGACCAGTATCAAAGAGATTTACCTAAAATAACCAGTGTCAAAGAGATTTACATAAAATGACCAACATCAAAGAGATTTACCTAAATGACCAGTATCAAAGAGATTTACCTAAAATGACCAGTATCAAAGAGATTTACCTAAAATGACCAGTATCAATGAGATTTACCTAAAATGACCATGGTCAAATAATGTTATATAAATTACCACTTGCATAGAGTTGTGACTAAAATGATCAGTTTCACAGAGTAGTAGTTAAAATGACCAGTGTCACAGAGTGGTACCTAAATTGAACAGTATTATAGAGTAGTATATAACAGTATTATAGAGTAGTATATAACAGTATTATAGAGTAGTATATAACAGTATTATACAGTAGTATATACCAGTATTATAGAGTAGTATATAACAGTATTATAGAGTAGTATATACCAGTATTATAGAGTAGTATATAACAGTATTATACAGTAGTATATAACAGTATTATAGAGTAGTATATAACAGTATTATAGAGTAGTATATACCAGTATTATAGAGTAGTATATAACAGTATTATAGAGTAGTATATACCAGTATTATAGAGTAGTATATAACAGTATTATAGGGTAGTATATAACAGTATTATAGAGTAGTATATACCAGTATTATAGAGTAGTATATACCAGTATTATAGAGTAGTATATACCAGTATTATAGAGTAGTATATAACAGTATTATAGGGTAGTATATAACAGTATTATAGAGTAGTATATACCAGTATTATAGAGTAGTATATACCAGTATTATAGAGTAGTATATAACAGTATTATAGAGTAGTATATACCAGTATTATAGAGTAGTATATAACAGTATTATAGAGTAGTATATACCAGTATTATAGAGTAGTATATGACAGTATTATACAGTAGTATATACCAGTATTATAGAGTAGTATATACCAGTATTATAGAGTAGTATATACCAGTATTATAGAGTAGTATATACCAGTATTATAGAGTAGTATATAACAGTATTATAGAGTAGTATATAACAGTATTATAGAGTAGTATATGACAGTATTATACAGTAGTATATACCAGTATTATAGAGTAGTATATAACAGTATTATAGAGTAGTATATAACAGTATTATAGAGTAGTATATACCAGTATTATAGAGTAGTATATAACAGTATTATAGAGTAGTATATAACAGTATTATAGAGTAGTATATAACAGTATTATAGAGTAGTATATAACAGTATTATAGAGTAGTATATACCAGTATTATAGAGTAGTATATACCAGTATTATAGAGTAGTATATAACAGTATTATAGAGTAGCATATAACAGTATTATAGAGTAGTATATAACAGTATTATAGAGTAGCATATACCAGTATTATAGAGTAGTATATAACAGTATTATAGAGTAGTATATAACAGTATTATAGAGTAGTATATAACGGTATTATAGAGTAGTATATAACAGTATTATAGAGTAGTATATAACGGTATTATAGAGTAGTATATAACGGTATTATAGAGTAGTATATAACAGTATTATAGAGTAGCATATAACAGTATTATAGAGTAGTATATAACAGTATTATAGAGTAGTATATACCTATAATCACTAGTATCATTGAGTGGCCCCTATAATTACTAGCATCACATAGTGGTCCCTACAATTACTAGCATCATAGAGTCGTACCTACAACTAATGTGTTATTGAGTGGTACCTACAATTACTGTTATCATAGAGGGTCCCTACAATTACTGTTATCAATGATTGGTCCCTACAATTACTAGTATCATTGAGTGGTACCTACAATTACTGTTATCATAGATTGGTCACTACAATTTCTAGTATCATTGAGTGGTCCCTACAATTACTAGTATCATTGAGTGGTACCTAGAATTACTAGTATCATTGAGTGGTCCCTACAATTACTAGTATCATTGAGTGGTCCCTACAATTACTAGTATCATTGAGTGGTACCTAGAATTACTAGTATCATTGAGTGGTCCCTACAATTACTAGTATCATTGAGTGGTACCTACAATTACTGTTATCATAGAGGGTCCCTACAATTACTGTTATCAATGATTGGTCCCTACAATTACTAGTATCATTGAGTGGTACCTACAATTACTATTATCATAGATTGGTCACTACAATTACTAGTATCATTGAGTGGTACCTAGAATTACTAGTATCATTGAGTGGTCCCTACAATTACTAGTATCATTGAGTGGTCCCTACAATTACTAGTATCATTGAGTGGTACCTTGAATTACTAGTATCATTGAGTGGTACCTACAATTACTGTTATCATAGAGGGTCCCTACAATTACTAGTATCATTGAGTGGTACCTACTATTACTGTTATCATAGATTGGTCCCTACAATTTCTAGTATCATTGAGTGGTACCTACAATTACTATTATCATAGATTGGTCCCTACAATTACTGTTATCATAGATTGGTTCCTACAATTTCTAGTATCATTGAGTGGTACCTACAATTACTGTTATCATAGATTGGTCCCTACAATTACTGTTATCATAGATTGGTCCCTACAATTTCTAGTATCATTGAGTGGTACCTACAATTACTATTATCATAGATTGGTCACTACAATTTCTAGTATCATTGAGTGGTACCTACAATTACTGTTATCATAGAGGGTCCCTACAATTTCTAGTATCATTGAGTGGTACCTACAATTACTGTTATCATAGATTGGTCACTACAATTACTGTTATCATAGATTGGTCCCTACAATTTCTAGTATCATTGAGTGGTACCTAGAATTACTAGTATCATTGAGTGGTACCTACAATTACTGTTATCATAGATTGGTCCATACAATTACTGTTATCATAGATTTGTCCCTACAATTTCTAGTATCATTGAGTGGTACCTACAATTACTATTATCATAGATTGGTCCCTACAATTTCTAGTATCATTGAGTGTTACCTATCATTACTAGTATCATATAGTGGTACCTACAGTTACTAGCATCACCGAGTCGTACCTACAATTACAAGTGTTATTGAATGGTACCTACAATTACTAATATTACAGAATGGTACCTACAATTACTATTATCATAGAGTGGTACCTACAATTACTAGTATCACTGAGTGGTCCCTACAATTACTAGTATCATTGAGTGGTCCCTACAATTACTAGTATCATTGAGTGGTCCCTACAATTACTAGTATCATTGAGTGGTCCCTACAATTACTAGCATCATAGAGTGTTTCCTACAATTGCTAGCATCATTGAATGGTACCTAAAATGACCAGTAATATAGAGTGATATTTAAAATTACTGGCACCTGAATTTGCTAGAGTCATAGAGTGGTACTTAACGTTAACAGGATGTTAATTAGTGGTTCCTAAATCAATTTTGCTTCTTTCTCACTTCCACCTCAGACCTGGTCCGGCTAAAGCATACCATACTTCAAACTCAGAAACATATGTACATGTATATTGAACAGGTATATATGTTGTACCTATATATAAACATTTGTATTCGGTAACATTTTCTCAATAATTTTAGGCAGCATATTTGAGCATGAAGATAGAATCTTATGTATTTCTGGCCATACAATTTCTAATACTTTGGAAACTCTTTAAATATATTAAAAAATATCAAAGAAAATCTAAATAACATCGATAAATGTTTCGGCTACCTTGCTTGTGTTAGTCATAGCTCCATTTAAACTTCCTCCTGTTCACGCATGCGTAAATACACAGTAAATACACATAGTAGATGGAACGATTATTGATTGATTTATTATATATTGTTTAACGTCCCGCTCGAGAATCTTTCACTAACATGGTGTCGTCATCATTGCCGGTGAACGGCTGCAAAATTTAGACCTATGCTCGGCGCTTATGGCCTTTGAGCAGGGAGGGATCTTTAACATGCCACACCTACTGTGACACGGAACCTCGGTTTTTACGGATTCATCCGAAGGACCGCCCTATTTAGTCGCCTCTTACGACAAGCAAGTGGTAGTCGGGAACTCTTCTAACAACCTGGATCCCCATGGGGTTGGTAAGATGAGGCGATGGCAATGGTAGCATCGTATTATCGTACCATCGTCATCTTGTCATCGTGTCATCTCGGCGATGATACAATGGAGCACATTTCAGCCATAGCATTCCATAGATCTCGGCTTTATTGTACCACACATCGTCATATGGGGGGTAAAGCATCGATCCGTATGTAATACCTCTCTGTTTTGAATTTGTTAAGCATTCACGCCGGAATTAAAATATTCCTCCATCTTTGTATTTCAGTTACCAAAACTGTAAAACAAAACGTTTCGGAATTTAATATATCTCTTCCATGAAATGCTAATGATAACAACATAAGACTCCTGTGGATTGCACTCTTTTCAACAACAATATTTAGGGCGGGAAGTTAATGTTTTATTGAAATAGATGCAAAAGAGATAAGTGCATGTGGTAAATAAATGAGCCTAGATAAATATAAAACACATGTAAATTGCCTAAATGCTACTAAATTGCAGGTAACGACGAAATAATGTTAAAGAGCAGATATTGAAGTAATCCTTTGGTTACCGTTAACAGGTGTTGATTAAATTAATCGTTATGCTACAAGATTAAATCAAGTAAATAAGCTAATTCCAGATATGCACGCCATCGTTGGATTAATTAGATTTCTTCTACATGCAACACTTTTGTGAGAACGAAGGCAATTTAGACAAAGCAGCACAAATCTTACCACCAAAAGTAGGTCGGTTATTTCAAACACGAACAGGCGGAGAAGGGATAAAAAGACTAAATTTTCTGTAACGAAACAAACACCTTTCATGTATAAAAGAGATCCATTTTCTTTGAACTCGAAATTCAGATATTTAGCGTAAGCCGAACACTTTTGATAATGAGGAAAGGGAGCAAATAATTAAAATTTTGCGAGAGGCTTATAAGAAGTACTCTGGGGGATATGTGGTCTTAGTTTCCAGCAGCTCTTTCCGATCATTTTATAACTGTAATCAGAGACAATAAAATCTCTGCAATCTCAGCTAATATATTGCACTAAGTCGGTTAGGAGAAATTACCGCGACTCTTATTGAAATGCAATAAGTTTACGACTGAAATACATTTTACAGTTGTTATACTAAATGCCCATTACAAGTTTCCTTTATAGTACGTAAAAAATGGATGCAAAAATATATGTGCAGACTGCTCTGAAAATTGCATCATAATCCTTTCCCATGGAAAGTCATTGCGGATTACCAAACATGTTCTGTCCCTTGATGCCAGGAATTACAGTTGTGCAAGAAATGTTTAACTTGAAAATGTTTCACTAAGTTGTCGAACACTTAACATTGTAAATTCTGACTGCAGAAATATACGGAAACACACTCTGAATGCTAACTGTGCATGCTCGACTGGACTAACACAAACCATGTAATTTCTTGATATAAGGAACAATTAACTTTTCATTATAAACGTCTTTCCCATTCTATATACACTGTAAATTTATTTCTGGTTAACTAGTTCGTTTCAGGGTGGAACAATTAAATGCTTTTTTGTTAATTGATTACATGATTTACAAGTAGATGGCTAAAAAACAATTTAGTCCCCATGGACCTATTGCCGACAGACATCGCTGGCTATATTGATATGCATTTTTAGCGAAATTAGTGTCTTTATATATCTTTATTCCAATAACAGCACCGAAACATTGTAATAACAGGGTAGGTATTCAATTACAAACACTTGTCTCAAGGGTATAAAGAGTGAGGATTGATGAAGCAATAAGATGTTATCTCGAAATATAAATCAAGCTGACGATGGTGGCAAACTAATACGTCAGTCTTCATTAGATTTAATAAAAGATGTGCGGTATATTGTTCCATGAGAGTAATTTTCAAGCGAATGAAACTGGAATTGATTTGTCAATAACCGAACGTCTTGGCTACATGTACAGACATCATCAACGTGTTGCTGGCTGGTCAACATATTCAATTTATTCGGAATTGCCAAAACAGTACATATATCATAACAGACTTTCAAGTTGAGAATAATTGTTTCATTTTGCCGTGAAGCCCTAGATTCACGATTTTCTCTCGACATACTAAAACAGTATGGGATAACCGGGTTTTGAAATTTTTGTTGTTGTTGTTGTTTTTTGGGTTTTTTTTTTGTTTTTTTTTTTAATTGTCTAAAATCGTAAATTAAATAATAAAAAGAACCATTTGGGATATATATTACAGTTCGTAAAAAAACAACAGGTGCATCTCTCTCTGATTTTATTGGTATGAATTCATGGGCCAACTTCTTTAAACTATGTAAATTTTCATATACTGAAGTCTGCAATACACATCTACTGTGTAGTTTGGTGGTCTTGCTCAACAAATTTCTGTTACGAACTATCGATAATTTCTGATGGTCTGAGTTTATAATTACATAATAGGTTGATTCCGTCCATTGGCGATTTCCGATGGTCTGGGATTTCAGTTACATATAAGTTGAATCTGTCCATTAGTGATTTCTGGTGTTCTGGGGTTACATACTAGGTGGAATATTTCCATCGCTTGTCTTGGCTGTTTGAGGACATAAGTTTGCATGAGGTTGAATTAGACCACTGACGTTTTATGAACGTTTGAGATTACACTATATGAAGCTTGGTTATCACTGCTGTCTGATGGTCTGAGGTTGGATTTGTCTGTCGCTGGCTGTTGGTTGACTTCTACCTTTTTAAGTTACAACCTAGGTTGAGTCCTTACTGATGGTTTAAATTCATATTACAAACTCATTTTGAATTTCATTGAAGTTTCATTGCTACCTTCTGCTTGTATGGTGTTACAGTTCCGATCTAAGCTGGATTCGATTAGCGGAAAATGATAGTTCTGTTGTCCACACATTTTTTAAACAACTTTTGAGCTTATTTTAAGTTTTCCATAGAATAATCAGACCTATCATGCTTAGGTTAATGTCTGATTGGCGTTCCCGCGTACAAGGTGCTGTAGATACTTAAGCACTCTACAAATGATATATAAGATTGTACTTTCATCCCACGTTCTGGGCTGGACTGATATATATTTTTAGCTCACCTGAGCCGAAGGCTCAAGTAAGCTTTTCTTATCAATACTTTTCGTTGTCCATCGTTGCCGTTATAATCTTTTCTCATTTTCATCTTCTTATCCAGACCCACCATGCAAATTTCAACCAAACTTGGCAAAAAGCATCCTTGGGTGAAAGGGATTCAAGTTTGTTCAAATGAAGGGCAACGCCCTTCTTCAAAAGGGGGGGGGGGGGTAGTAGAGAAAAAACACTGATAAATTTCTTCAAAGAGGAAATGATCACAAAAATTCAGAAGCGTCATGCCCTTTCAAAGGGAAGATAATCACAAAAATGCAAAAATAGGGTGGAGTCATTAAAAAATCTTCTCAAGATGCAATAGGCCAGACAATTTCAAAGCTTTCTGACATAGTGCAGATTCAAATTTGTTAAAAATCATGGCTCCTGGGGGTAGGGTGAGGTCACAATAGGGGCTCAAACTTTTACATGTGGAAACATAGGGAAAAAATCTTTTTAAATCTTTTTCTCCAGAATCACAGGGCCAATTTCAATCAAAATTGGTACAAATCGTTCTTGGGTAAAGGGATTCAAGTCTGTTCAAATAAAGGGTTATGTCCTCTTCAAAGGGGAAATGATCACAAAAATACAGAAATAGAGTGAGATCATTTAAAAGACTTCTACTCAAGAACCGTTGCAATAGACAAGTTCAAATTTACTTGGAAGCTTCTTGATATAGTGCAAATTCAAGTTTGTTAAAATCATGGTTCCCTGGGGTAGGGTGGGGCCATAATAGGGATGAAACTTTCACAGGTGGAAATATAGGGGAATCTTTAAAAATCTTTTTCTCCAGAACCACTGGAACAATTTCAATCAAATTTTGTAGAAATCATCCTTGGGTAAAAGGGATTCAATGTTTGTTTTTTTCAAATCAAGGGTCATGCCCCTTCAAAGGGGAGATAATTACAAAAATTCAAAAATAGGGTGGTTTCATTTAAAATTCTTTTAATCAAGAACCATTGGGACAGAAAAGTTCAAATTTACATGAAAGCATCATTACATAGTGCAAATTCAAGTTAGTTAAAATCATGGCCCCCGAGGTAGGGTGGGGTCACAACAGAGAATCAGTTTTACATGCGAAAATATAGAAAAAAAATTAAAAATCTTCTTCTCAAGAACTACTGAGTCAAAAAAAAAATTCAAATTTATATGGCAGCTTTCTGATATAGTGCAGATTCAAATTTTTAAAATCATGGCCTCCGGGGGTAGGCTGGGCAACAATTTGGGATCAAAGTTTTACATGTGAGTATAGAGGGAAAATCTTTATATATGGGCCAAGGTGACTCAGGTGAACCATGTGGCCCATGGGCCTCTTGTTTGCTGTTGTGGTGGATTCAGGGGCCTGGCCCATATCTATATTGGTTAGTTACTGGCTCTTCCAATATAATCTGTCTTCTGATGAAAGTGTACGTGATTGGGATCTGAAGTCTGCACGCAAACGGAAAATTAATTGTTACGTGTGGTTTTTGGTCCATACCTTTGACTGAAGGAAAAATCTTTCATTCCTCCTTCTTGGAGATGCCAAAATAATTGAGTTCCTAAAACGTTATTTCTCTTGAAATGATTCTGCAACGCTTACTCTTTTCCACACGAAGTTGAGAGTTGTATGCCGTTGAAATCCGTCTTTACATGCGCGTTTATAGTATTCACTCTAAGAATTCAAAATCAAAATCCAGCAAGAAAGTTCTCTTTTCATGTAAATTATCACTTACAATAGCCTATCAGACTTTCAATTTCTGAACACTTGCTGTTGAAATAAAATCTTGACAGCAGGGAAAAGGTTTTCAAAAAGGTTTTCAGATGCTATTATAGTTTATATACGATCGAGATTTTTTTTTTTTTACAATCCACCACAGTTCCCAGTAGTCTTGTGAAATACAATAGTTTTCCGCAGTTAGTAATAGAAAACCTCATTGTCACAGCATTAAGTTATTTGCTTGCACCATTCCCTTTATACATTTCATTAGACGGAGTAAAACTAGAACGTTAATTGTACTGTAGTGTGATCAGGGCCCCTATCAATTAACACGACCTTGACCGAGGAACTCATTATTTCTGTTGAAGCTTCATTGTCCTGAATGGCCGTAAATGTTCATTAACAAGACGTTCCCTCTTAGTTCAAAGAATTCCATACACTCGATCCCCAAAGTGTCGCGTTTTACATGGCATCCAAAAACAGTTTTAATGGGAATTAAATTATCGTTTGTCTATACTGGCTTACGGCGAGAATGCCTCACCATCATGGATAAAATAATTGAGGTGGCACTGTATTGCTTAGTACGTGTACTGCCTTTGACCAGCTGTAATTTGTCTAAAACTAAGTTTTCCAACAATTTTTTTAATTTTGATATCAATTATAGATTTCAAACTAATTCATTGTTTGGTAACAACCACTAACTATGTAATACTTAGAAGCTCTCGGATTTCAAGGATGTATTTTAAAACCTAGAATGAAAGAAAACTTGACAGATAGAAAGAAAATAGTTTACATTCTAAAGTCACTTATTCCAGAAACGAAAAAACAAAAAAAAATCAAGAAGTCGTAAAATATTGCTGACATTTAATTTCGAGAAATAGAGATTTATGGAATACTCTGCGAATGTGGCAAGTTGAAACACAAGTTTTATTATTTAAGAAAACTTCAGAGATATAGTTGTCAATGAAATATTTTTCTGAGGTCTCCCATGGGCGTTAAGTATAATCTTATCTGCAGACATTTATTAAAACAATACATTCTTTATTTATGATAACTTTGAAATACTCCCGTTACCGACCGTCAACTGGGGCTACGTAAGAAGCATAAATATATGGTCATTTCTCACCAGTGAGTAGTATCATTTGATTCGTGGTATTTTCATGCTTCATCCTTGCACATACGTTATATTCTTTTCCGGATTTTCCCCCTTAGAAATCGAAAGTTTAGTTGCTGTATAAACTCATCTCCTATGACGGAAGTTTCTGCAAGAAATGCATGCCGAAACAAACAAATTAGACATGAATTCATATTTCTCACCATAATGAGGTATATGCTTTTTCCTTGTTTTTTTTGTTTTTGTTTTTTTTTTTTTAAATCTTATTTTATTTTTGTAAAAATAGCTACAAATTTTATTTAAAATGTATCCAAACTAGTTTACACATGTCTGCGTACTTGACCGTTCCTTATGTTACATGGTGTTGCTAGTTATTAAAGTAAAGCATGGGGAGAAAAGGCTCGAAAGATGGAAGGTTATCTTGCTATATTTTTGTAGCAAGAATTAAGTACCTTATACTATATCTTAGAATTTATTTTTGGTATAAAAATTTTGCATGAGATTTTGTAATCTTATTTCAAGATTTTTTTAAAGGAAACGATATCAGTACGATAAAAACAATCTTCACAGGGCCCATATGATGTCGTTATTATACCACACTGAATTTCGTCAACCGTTTTGCTTAATTTTATTTTATTAAGATGTTTTATAAAGAAATTTTGTTTGAAATGGTGCGCCATTGATCAATTTGATACCACGAATTAATGAGACACATGATCGGGTGAAATAGTCTACAATTTGATGGTATATTTTGAAAGAGTTAAGCAGTAAAACTTCCTAGTTACAGGCCGCGCAAGAATTAGTCTTTTCCCAGCTCCTGCCACTCACTAATCACTCGCGGGGGCGGGAACCAGACCACTCAAGAGCGCGGTTTGTTCCGTTTCTGAAGAATTAATGTTTTCATTTCTGCGGGGTTGGTATGAATATTTTTCTAAATTAATGTAATACGTACGTACTTAATTAATTAGGAATTGAAGTTATTGTTAATATTCGACTTGGACTTGTATAATTTCTAGAAACAAACCAAGCGTAATAACATAAAAAAATGCAATATCCATCACAATTGCCCATTTGTACTGCATTTGTTTCGGGTTCAATTTATTTCACTTATTACTTTTTATCTATTTATTCATTTATGATTAGTTGGTTGAATATCGTTTAAAGTCCCGCTCGAAAATTTTTAGTCAAATATGGAGGCGTCACCATTGTCGGTTAAGGGCTGCAAAATAGGCCTATGGTCGGCGCTTACGGCCTTTAAGCAGGGAAGGATCTTTATCATGCTACACCTGCCGTGAAACGGGATCTCGGTTTTTTTGCAGTCTCATCAAACGGACCGCCCCATTTAGTCGCCTCTTAAAACAAGCAAGGGGTACTGAGGACATATTCTAACTCGGACCCCGTGAGGATCCGGGTTGTTAGAATAGATCCCCAGTACCCTTTGCTTGTCGTAATAGGCGACTAAATGGGGCGGTCCTTCAGATGAGACCGTAAAAACCGAGGCAACGTGTCACAGTAGGTTTGGTACGTGAAAGACCCCCCCCCCCCTCCCCCTGCTCAAAAGCTGTAAGTGCTGAGCAAAGGTTTAAATTTTGCAGCCCTTCACCGGCAATGGTGACGTCTCCATATGACTGAAGGATCCTTGAGCGGGAGGTCAAACAATATATATATTGATTATATATAATCAATCAATCAATCTAACTCGGATCTCCATGGGTCCAAAAAAGTGAACAGTGTTTTATGGATTCCAGAAAACTGCACACACACACACACACACACACACACACACACACACACACACATATATATATATATATCAGACACTTGAGTTTGAAACTTCACTAAAGAAAAGTAAAATGTACATGTATATATTATCATTAAATATATAGGCGGTGTAGTATGATTGTTTTTTGGTTGTTTTTTGTTTGTCTGTTTGTTTGTTTGTTTGTTCTGTGTTTTTTGTGGGTTTTTTTGGGTTTTTTTGTTTTATGTTATTATATTTTATTTTATATTTTTTGTTTGTTTGTTTCTTGGGGTTTTTTTTGTTTAAAAGTGGAAGTTGTACACAGAATAATGCATAAGTGTGAAGTCTCTAATGAATAAAATAGGTTTTTTTTATTAAGCTATCATTTAAAATATGGACCTGCCTTGAAATACTGAACACTATATCATAAACGAATTAAAAATAGGTGAATTATAAATATAAATTGATTCAATCCAGTTAGAAATATGTAAAAATTTCTTACTGAAATTGACACATCTTTTAATATAATTTAACCCTTTCTCTAATCGATTTAGAAATAAGATATCATATACAGCGGTGCATGTTTTGTTTTCAAAATTCATTGTACGTGCACATTAGGCATACAGTGTAATTAAGATGTAGGTTTGCATTCTAAAGTATGAAAATAAGAACTGTGAATGTGACAGTGATTGAAAATTGAAATGATAAGATACAAATATGATAATTAACCAAACAAATTGAATGGTTTGGTAAGCAGGATTTTAGAATATCTATGGGATGGTTTCAAAAATTCATTGAATCGCATGTCAACCCATGGCAGTTTGCAAAATATGCATTTTGATTGATATGTGGAACTATAAAAAGATAAGAATTGCAAAAATACAGTGAGGATAGCATATATAGATCTTATACCCCCTCCCCCCCCCCCCCCCCCCCACTCTCATCCCATAAGAAGAAAAAGTATAAACCTACTCCCACCCCAATGTGAATTAAAAATAGACCTATCAAACAGGTTTGAATGGAAATATATTTGTACTGTCTGTAAAGATATATATTATTTTGATGTGTTATTTACCGAAACGATTAGCGATACCGAGACATGCTGCTTTCGATCTTTAGTTCAAAAGGAATGTTCAAACTATCGTTGTGTGATTGTCGCGAGGGACTTTGGACTTTTGAAGCGGCGGATGAGAGGGAAAATAATTTCGGAGCTTAACCGCGCCGGAGAATAGGCTTGTTTCGGCGAATTTAATAATGAAATCTGACCCGAATCGAGTCGTTACACACCTGTTGTGTGGATGGATGGATGGATGGATGGATGGATAGATAGATAGATAGATAGATAGATAGATAGATAGATAGATAGATAACCCTTTTTTCTCTAGATATATCTATTTATTGTTTTCAAATTTGAATTAATATTTTATCTGTTAATCAGTAAAATTGACAAAACACTTCGGAATTTTTAGCCGAGAAAACTTGATTTTTAAAATCGGCGTGTGCGCCACATTAGGAAATAACAGGGCTGTCCCTCCCGAGAATCTTTTCATTCATATGGAGATGTCACCATTGCCAGTAAAGGGCTGCAAAATTTAGGTCTGTGCTCGGCACTTACGGCCTGTAAGCAGGTAGGGATCTTTCACAGCAAGGTACAATGTTTATTATATTAAAAGTGAAAGACAGCTCTTTTTCGATTAGCCGTCATTAAAGGACAAAATATCGAGTCCATATTATTATATAATAGTAGTGGCCGCCGTTTCATTTTTCAAGATGACAATGCCAGATGCCATAGGGTCAGGATCGTTACAGATTATCTCCAACATCACATTACCATGGCCCGCACTCAGTCCAGACCTATCCCCCGTCGAGCATGTCTGGGACATGCTTGGACAGCGGCTACGCCAACGTCAACAAACTCCTGCCAATGTCCAAGAACTTGCTGCAGCATTGCAACAGGAATGGAATAATATTCCCCAAAATAACCTGAGACGTCTCGTTAGGAGTATGCCACGCTGAATCCGAGCTGGTCTGGCCAACCAAGGGGGTTTTACCCGCTACTGACTCTGTTTCACAATGGTGGTGAATTTGCTGTGTGACCCTGTGTTGGTGTCGACCCTTATTCTGGAGAATCTGTCCTTTTTTGCCACTGTACACAGACTTTCGAATAAATTGACAAATGTTTCTGTTATATGTTTCTTTCCTGACCTCTTAATCTGCATTTCATTGTCCTTGTAAATCCAATATCCGCTACTTATTTTAAATAGTATATATATAATATACCTTTTAAATCGTAATCATTCTGAGTAAAAATTGTTTCTATTAATTAATCTAGCAATTAGGATATCTTAACTGAAGTATGACTTCACAATTAATTCTTCGTCCTGAAGAGATGTAAAGGATGCATATCGTCTGTGTGGTCCGATCTGAAAAAAAATGTATAGAATGAATTCTTTCAACTTCTGTGACTTGATATCTTTGACGCTTTTGTCATGTTGTTTTCTTATTTTTCATTTGTGACGAAAAAAGACCTTAATCATATTTTAAAATCATAATGAACTTTGGAAATTGCACTCTATTTGTGAATTTGCAAATACCACGAAAACATGAAATAACAGCCTATATCAATTTTACTCAAGTCAATATAAATATGATATACTGGCGCTGAGTTACCTGCACAAACAATACATTTAGTCAAACTGAGACTGTTTACAGGATTTGTAATATTAGAATCAAATTACCAGACTTGTTTACATGTCGGTTGTTTATATTTCTTATTGATGCTATCGCCCCAACATCCTTCTGTTAATGCATGAACAAGGAACTATATAACGTCACATTTGACATCCACACAAATCAAAAGCTGGTTATAACCTTTCTAACAGACACATATCCCACCGCCTCATTCAACTAGTATAAAGAAATTTATACATTTACATGTATTGCTGCTTTGTCCTTGAACGATTCGACCTTACTTGAAATTCGTTGAATGTTGCCATCCTGATATTTACATCTGCGATTTGGAACATAATCAGAAAACAATACAAACCAGAGCACTCTCACCATGTTGAACTGAAAAACGAAAACTGTTTTTTGTTTTTTGGGGGGTTTTTTGTTTTGTTTTTTGTTTTTGTTTTTTGTTTTTTTTTTTGTCCAACCCCATTCCAAGATGGGCCATAAAATGGCACATTTCTGATCATGAACATGAGTTACCGTAACCTTTCTGGATTCCAAAACTGCACAAAACCCTTACAGAGATACATTGCTGGATCCAATAAATGTTCTACCAAGCCCTATCTTTAATCCTTACCAAATTATTAACTGAGGTGAAGGAGAAACTACAAATGTGTTTGCTACAGGATATGCGAGAAGTGGTGTAAATTAAATGTGGATTCTACAAAATTCCAAAAAACTTTTAGTAAATTTGAAATCACAAAACTTTTCCAAAATCAACATCAAAATCTATTACTGTTCAATAATAATGGAACACATAAACACTCGTATCTTGTGATCAGTCATCCAAAAAATTATTTTACTATACACCATTCTGATTCTACGCACAAGTACTTTGAAGTTGATATTAAAAAGACACTGGAGTGCCTCATTGACAATATCTTCGTAGTCTTCGGTGCATAGTCTGTATAGAATTTCCATGGGCACGAATCATGCTCCTTTATTAGCCGACCTGTTATTACAGCAGAATTTTTTTAGCGAGGATATAATCGAGTCATTCATAGCGAGCTCCGAATCAAATTTTGCGAGCAATAATTCCACCACATTGATGCATGAATCAATTGATGACAGCAATAACTGAATTGATGCTTGCATCAATATAATACGACAA
This sequence comes from Ostrea denselamellosa, assembly GCA_024699665.1. Classification (NCBI taxonomy): domain Eukaryota; kingdom Metazoa; phylum Mollusca; class Bivalvia; order Ostreida; family Ostreidae; genus Ostrea; species Ostrea denselamellosa. The sequence goes on from JAMZEH010000014.1 coordinate 14,106,975, forward strand.
TTCGAGATACGTTCGAGTTATTTTCCTTAGTAGAACTATCATATATAGTAAGACGCGAAACAGTTTGTTTACATGCGGGAGTGGGACAAATATTCATCACTGCATATGTGAATATGTTTAAAGTTTCCCATACGGGGTTTCATCACCCGAATTCGACTGATAAACAAACTAAGTGATGAGTATTGAGGGAGTAATTAAATACATAGAATTTTTATTATATCACGTTATTTCGTTGTTTGTATGTATCATATTCAGAATATCACTTGCAAATATGACATTGTTTTATATTTCCACTTCAGTAAAATATTTTTTCGATGGTATTTTGATGGGGGCCTCCGTGGCCGAGTGGTTAGAGCATCGGGCTCAAAATCACAAAGCCTCTCACCTCTGTCGGCGCGCGTTCGAATCTCGGCCGCGGCGTTATGTGAACAAGTTTGCCAGTTTACTTGCGGAAGGTCGGTGGTCTCTTCCCAGGTACATTGTATCTGGGTTCTCTCCTCCACCAACAAAAACTGGACGCCACCAGATAACTGAAAAATTGTTGAGTGTGGCGGAAAGCAATAAATAATCAATCAATCATTAATCGATAGTATTTTGTATTTCCTACATTTATATATTTAAAAAAGAAGCCGCTTTTAATAAATTTTATCGTCTTCGTCACTGACTGTGGTTCCACTCTGTCCCAGACAGGCATTCAGAGTTCTACTAAATGCACCTCCTACACAAAAGAGCTCTTATCTCGAAACTGGCGTATTGATAAGAGCAATACTTGATTTGAGGCGCGCTTCAATTGAATTATTGCGCGCATTAATTTAATTAATGGTTTCTTCAGCTATACTCCTGCTGGACATGTCATTACTGGTGATGTTGATGTAGTTAAAAATGAGGACCTAAAATCACTTGTTGTAAAAGGTCCTAAATTCAGAGAACTTCGGTCTTTCAGTTGGCTACAGAACTTCCTCTCTAAAATCACTTCTGTCGAAGATTATGCCAGACGATGGGATAAATCTGAAAAAGAAGAACTTGATACCTTGTCAGAATGGATAAAAAGTATAGGAGGAATATTAAAATCCCGTATCAGACATATCAAAACAAAAGTGCATACCATCTATCCTTCTGTGTTTAGTAAACCAGAAGTGATAAATGAGTTAGATACGTAAGATGAGGAATATGTTTTGGTTCCAGCTGTCAAAGCTTGTAACAACACTGTATTTGTCTGTAAGGCTCATTTTTACAACTTCATTGTAAACGAACTTGGCATTAATTCCACATTTAGTAATCGCACTTATACTCCAACTGCCCTTTCAAAAGATATATCGACGACGTTTTATCTATTAACAATGATCATTTTCATTCATATGTCGATTCGATATATCCCAGTGAACTTGAAATTATACACACCATAGAGTCTTCCACACCTGCTTCGTACTTAGATATTTTATTGAAAATAGATGTTGACGGCAAATTAACAACTCAACTTTATGACAAACGGGATGATTTCAATTTCTCCACCTCACCTTCTCTTATCTATGTAGCAATATTTCATTTTCACCTGTACATGGTGTTTATTGTCAACTGTTTCGATACGTAAGACCTTATATTGCATATGATCAATTTTTAAATCGAGGCACACTGATTCTGATTACGGATTACTCGTTTACCTGATCAAGATATAGGGCTCACGGCGGGTGTGACCGGTCAACATGTGATGCTTACTCCTAGGCATCACATCTCTAGATGTCCGTATTTGCCCATCTCTCTGATTTGTATTTTCTATAGGAATTACGAGATTGGGTACTGATCGTTATCTTAGCCTTTCCATAATACCGGTATCTTCAGTTATTTGCGATTATGTTGATTTGGCGCTCCATACATACCTGACATTCTAACTGCAAGATGCAAGTTAGATATTCATGGTACATAGTTATGCCAACATGCAACTTGTCCATGTCCACGTGTGAGCTAATTATGTCAACATACTTGTTCTTGTAGACAAGATTTTCTTAGCTTTGATTTTGATTTGAACATATTTTATTGTCAAGATGTTAATAACAAAAGGATCAGGTACAAGTTCTTAAAACTTAGAACACCTTCTTTCTTAGCTTTAATTTCATTGCAGTATGGCCGAAGATATATCACGCAACAGATCGCATGTCAGCATGAATAAGTTACATGTTACCATAGATAAGTTGCATGTAGACATAGTTATCTCACATATTAACATTAAAAAAAATTATATTGAATGTTAACATATTTAACTCACACACATGATAGCAGAAATAAGTTTCATGTTCACATAAATACGAGTATATATATACAATGTATATATATATATATATATATATATATATATATATATACTGCCAATATCTTAAGAGAAAGATATGGAATAAATCTACACCAGCAGTAAACTGTCAATATATCAAGAGAAATATATAACATAGATCTACACCAGAAACTGTCAATATCTTAAGAAAAAATATAGATCACAGATTTACACCAGAAAATTGTCAATATCTCAAGAAAAATACTATATAACATAAATCTAAACCAGGAAACTGTCAATATCTCAAGAAACATATCTACATCAGCAAATTGTCAATATCTCAAATATATGAAATAGTGAACTAGCAATTACCAACCAGATCATGTACTTTTTCTATGTTTTCTCATATTATGTTACAGTTCTTCTCTAAATCGCAAACATGAAGCGTGAATGAGTGTGCTCATTTACCAACTAATTAATTGATATTGATTTTTTTTTTCTTGGTTACTAACAACTTTTTCACTGTTAAATTATGTTCATGGTGGAGATTTGTTTGATCTCTTTAACATCAGTTTCTGTTCTACAGCAAGCCAACCAAGGTACCATTTTTATATTTTCATTTATAATGAATTGTTGAGAGAAAAAAGCAAATCAGTGCATGTGACTTTGAAAAAAAGTGCTCAATGCGATCTGTTTGAACTTTAAAAAGAATAATCAAAAAGTCTCATCAATCGTATCTCATTAACAGAATACCAACTGA